>CAVMKL010000104.1:0-19848 GCA_963682175.1 Triglochin maritima | reverse complement strand
TGACGGTGTTGCGTTACTCCCATCGTCGTCAGTGCTTTTTCTTTTCCCGCTGGTAAAACTCTCCGAACTTTCTGCAGCGACGTTTCCGGTGGGAATTCCAAGCGCAACAGACTCCCATTTAGGGTACCTGCGTAACAAAAGCCAAACATGCATGAACTGAAATTTGGCGTTGTGTGTTCGTTCGTAGATGATGTGCGCTTCATGGATGATATCGTCATCGTTGTAACCGCTTCTCTTCCTCTGCACCACCTGGTCGAAGCAACCGACCCATTGGTTCACAAATGGCAATGTACGCCTCCATCGCCCCTTCAATGATTCATCGTTACGCTCTACTACACCTGGCTCGCTTGAGTCATTGTAGATGCGCTCCACACGTTTCCAGAAGGACTTCATTTTTTGGTTTGTCCCAACCACAGCATCGCCACTAACAGCCATGTAAGCCGAGACAAGTCGTTGATCCTCTTGTGCGGACCACTGTTTTTGCGACCTCATCGTCGCGGTTTTACGTGTTCCCTGGGTCGCGGTTTCGTCATGCACATCAGTTGTATAGCGGCTTGTATTTCCACTACTTTCGCCACTTAGGAGGCGAGTATACATACCCATTGGGAATTGGGTTTGCCCTTCTTCCTGTGTTGGCGGTTGGTATTGATTGTGTGGGTAGAACCCTGGGTGTGGTAAGAATTGGTTTTGGTGGGACGGGTGGAATCCTGGTTGTGGGGTAAATTGGCTTTGGTATAACGGGTGGAATCCTGGTTGTGGGGTAAATTGGCTTTGGTATAACGGGTGGAATCCTGGTTGTGGACATTTTGGTAAGGGAAAAAGTGTTGGCTTGGGGGTGGACGACGTGGAGATCGTCGGTAATCTGGTGAACCATTGCTTTCTGAAGATGACATTGTGAGTAGAGAGTAGAGGTGAGTAGAGAATTATGGTGGAAGAAGTAAGATTGGAATAAAGGTGGTTGGGGTATATATATTGAAGTAGTCACGCGCGTACTGTAGGTCCTCGATCCAATCGTTTCGTCTTTTGTGAGTCACGCGCATACTGTAGGTCCTCGATGCTTGAGAAGTCCAAGCCTCGATCCAATCGTCTCGTCTTTTGTGAGTCACGCGCATATTGTATCTCCTCAATGCTTGAGAAGTCCAAGTCTCGATCCAATCGTCTCGTCTTTTGTGAGTCACGCGCATACTGTATCTTCTCAATGCCTGAGAAGTCCAAGCCTCGATCCAATCGTCTCGTCTTTTTTGAGTCACGCGCATACTATAGGTCCTAAATTTTAAATTTTAGATTTTAAATTTATTAATTTGTGGTTTTCTTAATTTTAATAATATTTTCGTATTTTTTAATTAAATGTTAATTAAAAACGAATGAATTGTTGATGTTAAATAATTACGATAATGATTATTAATATATTTTGTTGATTGTTGAAAGAGTTTTGGAGAGAAGAATAAAAATAATGACGTGACAACAAATACTGTAGCGTGACTGGGTGGAATGTGTAATGGTTAAGGATTTTGTAGGGGGTTGGTTTGTGCTGACGTGACAGAGAGAGAAGCTAACGTGACTGAGAGAAAAAGCAGGGCGCCCAGGAACTGCCTGGGCGTCGTTAATGATACTCTAATAGTGGTGCGGGTGGGGATTATGCACGTGGAAGGTAGAAGATAAGGATTAAAAAAAATCATCTTAATGTTCGTAAGACATTTTTTTATTTTGATTTAGTTGTTCATAGTATTTTTCAAGTCAGACCCCATACGTTGTCCATGGGTAAAAGTTAAAAACGATTTGGCTTCTAAAACATTGATATAGATACACACTACAAAATTGTCATGACACACGATCACTTGTTTGTTTGTTTTTAAAACACTTGTGTTGTCGTGATAAGGTTTAGTTGCTGACTTTTGTGTTTATCATCCGCAAATAATAATGGGAAGGACATGGTTTACCAACTTCAATTTTTCATTGGCATTATGTTAAACGCAGCCATAGTCGAACTGATTATTGTCTAATTCGATGTAGTCAATATATGTAGTCAACCTTGACTCGACGGGCACAATTAAAGAGACATAAAGCATCTACCTTTTCGTAATCATAATTGCATTGTTGTTGACCAACTATACTCGTAGTAAACTTTAATGAATTTGTTTCGACTTGATAAATGCGGACCGAGACTTTTTGGTAGTCTTTAGTGCTCTAGTTTAAGATAAATGTGGAGTATGTGGGACGGGCTTAACTACAAGCGCACGACCCACGAGCAGGCCCCATCTTAACAAAGACAAAAAAATGCAACAAACCAGAAATACGCGGTACACAAAAATGCAACAAACCAGAAGTCCAGGATCATAAAAAAAAAGGTTATTTGTTTGGGTGTACTTGCAAAATAGTGATATTGGAGCTGTGCATTTAAGTTTTTGGATTTTACTTGAGTACACTCGTCTAAACACGAAATTGATTTGGTGCACTCCAAATTGACGCATATCATTTCTGTTACCTTAACACCATTCTTTAATCGGTTATTTTAACCATTAACTCTCGTTATTTTTAATTTTTCTCGCCAACCCAATGACCTTCTCCCAAAACAAAAGAATGTATCTTCAAGCAGAAATAAAAGGGTCATTACCCACCACTTTCTTTCCGGCATTTATCTTTTGTTAGTTGTAGTTGATGCAAAATGATTGGGGGGTGGTGGAATTCATCATTTCAGTGGTGCTTCGCCCAGATTTCCACATTCTACCGAGCAGGACATTCCTTTGTGTGAGTGTAAGGCCCCTGCTTCCATTTTCAAACCACCACATGACCCAAGCACATCACATCACAACACAACACAACATAATAGTTAACAACACCACATTAGATAATAGTACAAGTAAACACTATAATGACATGACGAATGCAAAGAAAAAGTGATCAATTTTTTTAACAAAACATAAACAAAAAAAAGGAAACATAACCAAACCAACATATAGAAAAAAATCAGAAAAAAACAGTAACAATCAGAAAAACCCAGATCGAGAAAGGTGATTCAAAAGAGATGAGATAAAACAACTTACCACCATCGAATGCCGACCATTCAGCTTTGAGTGTGCATTGTGCAACGACATGGGGATTTTGGAGGGGGGGGGAGTCGTTGAAAAAATTGTGTCAGATAAGCGTCAGACGTCGAGAGCGTCGCTGGGGATTTGGTTTGGGGAATAAACGAATGTAAAGAGTAAAATGAAAATAATTGTACGAAATGATAAAATTAGTTAACAAAGTTTTTAACACGAGGTAATTCTTAACGGCGTACCAACTAAGTCATCAAAAAAATGAAAAACAAGATGTTGTAAATTTGGAGTGCACCAAACCAATTTCGTACTTAGACAAATGTACTCAAATAAATTCAAAAACTCAAATGCACATATACAATATCACTAGTTTGCATGTGTACCGGTAAATAATCCCAAAAAAACTATAATGTATTATTCGAAAAACAAAAAAAAAAGTGAATCGGAGGAAACAAGAAGCGGACCTCATCGTGGCCCAATCGTCCCACTTCACTACCAACCCCAATTATTATTCAAATTCTCCTTTCCTCTCCTCTCCTCTCCCCTCCCCCAACCATGGCCGACGCATCCAATGACGAGGTCGATCCGCGGATCCCAAGGATCGCCTCCGCCATCCGCGTCATCCCCGACTTCCCGAAACCCGGTTCGATTCCTCTCTTACTTTTTTTGGTTTTTATTTTATCTGAGTTTGTTTTTGTTTGTGGTAAGGGATTATGTTCCAGGACATCACCACGCTGCTTCTGGACCCGGCGGCGTTCAAGGACTCCATCGACATTTTCGTCGAGCGGTACCGCGCCATGAACATCTCCGTCGTCGCCGGTCAGATCCCCCCTCATCTCTCTTCCCAATAATGCTCTGGGAGCTTCATTGAATTTGTTTTCTATTGTTTTTCGTGGAAATTGAAGTAGTGTTTTGAAGTTCGAGTTAATAAACGAGGCTTACAATAATAGATGCATCGAATGCTCACAATAGATGTGTCGAATATTGCATGCATTATGTGTTGGATTTAGAGCTGGTCCATTACCTCAACAAAACTCAATCACTTAAGAAATAGATGGTGGATCCAACTCTATTGGTAAGTGTCCCACTTTTTTAGTGTTTAGCAACGTTGGACTACTTTTTCGACGATTGCACCATTTACTTGTGATGTGAATTTGTATGGATTGGAGTGGTGTTTTGTACACATTTTATGGGTTTGGTTGGTTTTGTGAGTGTCGTGTAGAGTCACTAATTGACATGTGAGACTGCTCATATGCCAAGCTAGGAGTTGTGCACGCCATATGTTTGACCTTTGAACTTGTTGCAAAATAATATATAGTCTAATGTTGCTAAACATTAAAAGTGTGTAACACTTTATAATAGAGTTTGAATCCACTATCATCATCTAAGTGTGATTTTGTTTGAGGCGGTGGACTGATCAAATTTCATGAAACTCCTGGAAGCTATTTGATGATTATGGTTGTAGTGCATGTGTGGTTTGTATATCCGTTTGATTTACTTTCTATTGTGGCATGCTCATAATGGATGTTTGCATATCACGGACGTTATTGGATTGTACCATTCACTATTAATGATCTCTACGGATCGGTATGGTTTTCTGTTAACATGTTGTGGGATGGGTTGGTCTTCTGCAGGCCGTTCAGAGTCAATACTTGACATGTGAGACCACTTCATATGCCAAGAGTTGTGCACTATGTTTGGTTGCATAGTTGACGGTTGTTGCACCATGGACATAATTTTGTATCATTTGGTGTAGTTTGTAGCTTAGAAAAACATTGCAAGACGACATGCATATGGTTGTTGAACATTTTTTGATATTTGTTAGAGAAATTTATCTACTTGTTTTATATCTAAGTTATATTTGTGATTGTACCTAGCATCTGAAAAAGTAATTTGCATGTTTTACATTAGGAATTGAAGCAAGAGGTTTCATTTTTGGACCACCCATTGCATTGGCTATTGGTGCGAAGTTTGTCCCCATGAGAAAACCAAAGAAGCTACCTGGTAGTTTATTTTCTTATCTAATATATTCCTGTTTCTACTTCCCGAATTGTTACAAGATGATATAAGGAAACATTATTGTGGATAGTTATCTTGTTTTTTTAACAGTTACCCCAACTAATTGTCTTTTATGGGCATTCAGGTGAAGTTATTTCTGAAGAGTATTCCTTAGAATATGGCACTGATCGTATAGAGATGCATGTGGGAGCTGTACAGAGTGGAGAACGTGCCCTTATAGTAGATGATCTTATTGCTACTGGTGGCACATTATGTGCTGCAGTCAGACTCCTTGGTGATTTATATCTCCTGTTATTTTTCTCCAATTGATGCTTATTTAAGTTTCCAGTGTGGAGTTTTAGCTGGAAGGTTACAACATTATTTAAGAAAAAAGTGCTAAAGATGGGGCAAATATCACAGGATGTGTTCTGGTCCAACAGTCATTCCTTCATATGTTGGATTTATATTCACTAATTCAATTTTTTTCCGCTGATGGTGTGAAAAATGAAGTTACCTAATTTTGTTTGATTGTTTCAGTAAAATCGTCGATGAAGAGAAAAATATAATAAATAAAGGAAGCCACCAATCTCAAGGGCTACAAGGCTTTAATTTATTTTATTCCTTTCTGCAGATAGTTTACCACTTCCATTTTTTATCTCATATCTTTGCTTATGTACTTGGATTTGTTGCAAAATATATAGATTCTATTTTTCTGTCTCTCAATGTTTTCTGTGCAATCTTACACTACTGTCCTCAACTCTGTCATTGGCCTTCACCCACGAGGCTGATTAATAGATTACACTTTTTTTAGCGAAAATTGACCAATGGCAGTACTAATATAGGATTTTAATTATTGTATACCTCCAATTGAAACTCGGTAAGCATAATTTACTTACTATTTTCTCTTTTGGTATGTTTTGGTGCCGTTCATGATGGAAATTCACCCAAGGTATTTTTATTTTCTCCTTAACAATGTTTCTGTTTGCTTTTGCAGAACGTGTAGGGGTGGAAGTTGTTGAATGTGCCTGTGTTATCGAATTATCTGAGTTAAAGGTGATAATCTGGCTTTCTTCAAATTTTGTTTTATTATTGTTTTCATCAGCATAGTCAATGAAATTCTAAATCTGTGAGAATGGTTGGTTAACTGGTTTTCACTAGAACTTTTCAAACTTGATTTTTATACATAATAAAAAATCCCGTATCCAAAATGCAATTAGATTTGAATCAGGGATTCCTATCACTAGTGATAATAAAAAGGCGTATATGCAGTTATGGTTCTGCTTCTCAATTTCATTTGATTCAAGTCATGGTGTTGTGTAACATTCAATGAATGAAATTCAGGGATTTTTTTACCATCATGGAATCCTTGTGTCACATAAGATGGACATCAATTTGGAAACATTTTCCTTATTTATTTATTTATATAATTTTCAGCATTTTAGGCATCACTATCAGAAAGCAAAAGAATGTTGAAATGGCATACACTATATAAGGGAAACTTTGCACTATTATTTTTGGTGAAAATATGTATATTGTCATTGATCTTTAGCTCATATATCATTCTCTTTGATTTTCCGACTCAAAAGATCCTGTGAGATAATATAATGAACTAATTGGTACTATGCATGTTACAACATGCATCAATATTGGCATACGCATAAGTTAAAATGTGTAGCCAACTTCTGAGCATCAGTTGGAATGTGACAAAATATCTTGTGTGAACCTGCCACAGGCTGAGTTAGCTCACATGGTTACCTAAGGGTATGGTTGCACGATCGAATCTCCCAACACGTGGTTTCACAACTAGGATTACTTTCTTCTTTTCCCAAAAAACGCATAATTTGTCTGTCTTCACAATGTTTGGGGTCGTCGTAAAAGACATTGCACAAAAGCTTATGTGGACAGTTAGAAGATTATGTAATGAGAAGCTTTGGTATAATGGTTATATGTTTGCTTATATCAATTTATATCATTCCATATTGTATTCTTATTTGAGTGATATCTTCTATGAATGTTTCAGGGGCGGAACAAATTAGGAGAAAAGCCAGTGTTTGTCCTAGTGAAAGCTCTTTGATGTTCTCCACTACCACTGGGTAACATCTCAGCTCCAAAAGGATTGGGTGATTCCTATATTGTCTCTGGGGGGCCGAGGTTGTTGAAGATTCAACCAGACGTCTCACTTCTAGTGCTGGTTTGAAAATGCTTTCTTTAGCATCTGTCTTTTTATTTGAGTTTTCAGGTAATTAGATAAATTATTTAATTCCCAGTATTGATTGTGTGATTCTACGCATTGAAACAAATTATAACATTTTTATAATTTATGGACGTGTCTTTGTCGGGTTTTAAGTAACCCGGTATATAGTTTTATACAAATTTTATCACCTGCCCGCGTCTTCGTTTTTTCAAAATTAAACTAGTTTATTTGGAAAAGCATATTATCTATGTTTTAGGCTTAGCAAGGTAACTATTGTAGTCTGGATATGACACCTTGTTCAAATTATTGGTCGGCAGCTACTCGTTTGGTGTTTGGTTGTGTTGGTGGCAAAATTTATATTCTCCACTTTGTTTTGAATCTTTCGAGATTGAGAAGTTACGGTCAAACAACCATCGCGGGGGATCTTAGCGCCGTCCTTAAATAAGAGGTATTTCAGCGTTATGTTTCGATAATATTGAAGTATATTTTGTTTGGGGACTGATGGATCTATATTCCACATATTGACAACTTTAAAGTTCAGACGCATCGTGCCTTTATTCTTTAATCAAAGAATGTGTGATGTACTGTGTCGAATTCATACGATCCGAGTCAAGATTATCGTAGTTGATTTTGGCAGACCAACCAATCATCCTGGATTTGGTGTGTGAGGAAAATAGATGTTACATGTTCGATTTTTTAGCTAGCATTGATGCACGTTTTGTTATATTATTGAACCCGATTGAATCACCAACATTGGTTAATGTTGTTTTTTTTATATATGGTTCCGTGCATTAAAAGTAAAGATAACGAGAGGTTACAAACCACAACCTCTCTAGTTCAACGTACGATGTTAAGCAAATACAACTCCAAAACGCAGTGCATCATATACTACACTCGTGGTAGGAGGCAATTACAAAAACAATCGAATATCTATTATCCGAGTTGAAACATCTATTGATGATACATTGCTATCAGGCATTCGCATTGGTTAATGTGGTTGGTCACTTGCCTTGACCAAAACAAGTAACAGGCCACCTTTTGACGGGGCGCATGGGTCTTTTTTGAAATAGTTAATGTAATATTAATTTAAATTTTGGCGGGGCCATGGGTAGACTTATGTTGCAAACAAAAAAATTTAAAAAAAATCTTAAATTTATACGGTGTGTTATCTCAAATTATTTGAGGTTCCGTTGCAAGACTTCAGTAGTAACGAGTTGGATTACAATGAGTTTTTTTTCAAGTGATGAAGATCTAAAAATTTCCAGATCTAACAATTTCAAAACCCCCGACTGACCTGTCGAGATAGTATTTGGTAAAACTTTCTGACTTACAAAAAAAACTCACTTTAATCTACCCTATTAATACTGAAAAAATCTTGGAACGAAACCTGAAATAATTTGAGATAACACACCGTATAATTTTAAGATTTTTTATTAAAAAAAGTAAGGACATCTAAGCCAGACGTCACCCCATGGGGTAAGCGTCTGCAAAAAATACCCCCCAATTTATCTATTTTATTTACTAAAAAGAAGTTGAACATTTTTACAAGATTCAAGTGCACCGGAGCGTCCGCTGACTACATGTGTCTCAAACAAAACCCGTGAACGTGACCTCGTTCTGGGGAGGAAAATATTTTCGTAATATTTGTAAGGCCTGAAAAACGATCACTAATAATACACAATCCATCCCGCGTGCATACTCTAGGGACAAAATACTTAAGAACCACTACTATGAGCTTCATAATTCTTTTTCAACAACTGCAAATGTCAAGGAAACAAACCATAGTTCGCGTCGGTACCCATAGCAACCAAAAGAGTACCATCAAACTTGCCAAATAAATGTCTCATCAATGCTAAACCCATGTCTACATGCAATACTGAAAACATTCAATTGATGTCGCGAATTACCAAAAAATCCTCTGAAATTGCTCAATGTTTTGATTTATTATCTTCGTCTGAATCTCGACTACTGTGTCGGGGTTGGTGGTGCAAATCTTAGACAGAAAGCACCTTAAATTACGATAAGATGGCTCATCAATTCCGTATACTTTTGCAATGCTTTCTTCCGGGCGTACCAAGTTTTATCATACTTGATGTCTATAAAATAATAAGTCTTCACTTAGGGCTGTAAATGAGTAGGATTTTACCTGCAACCCGCCCCGCCACGCCTAACGCGGGTTGCGGACAAAAAAATTTGTTACCCGCCAACCCGCCACCCGCACAACCCGCATAATAAGCGGGGCGGGTTGCGGTTTTCCCCCAACCCGCCCCGCATAACCCACAACCCGCATAAGCCTTATATTTTTTTGATTTTTTTGTATTTAGTTTTGATTTTGTTTGTATTTAGCTTTAATTTTTTTGTATATAACTTTAAAAACATACATTGATTAATTTTTTCCTTGATTTTTGTACTTAGCTTTGATTAAAATAGATAACGTTAAAGAAAATAAATTGATTTTTGTATTTAGCTTTAATAAAAGATTAAACCCGCCAACCCACCCTGCATACCCTAGTCCATCCTTACGCGGGGCGGGTAGCAGATTTTTTTTGACCCCGCCCCGCCCTGCCTCGCCTAGCCACTTAACTTTGGCGGGGCGGGTAGCGGTGGGGCAAAAACCCGCCCCGCCTCGCTTACAACCCTATCTTCACTAGAGCTTAAATTTCTGCAGAAGTGACAATTATGTTTGTTCGAATTGTAGCAAGAATCATGTTAGAAATTAAATTGACATCACATTGCATTAAATTGGCAAGAATCATGTTCACTTGAAAACATTCTTTACTCTGACTGTAAGAGACATGTATCATTTATTCACACTCTTTCTTCAAACAACAAGCTGTAAATCTTTTTGACCCAGGCGTTAACACGTTTTTATCTCTTAAAAATGACATCACCAATGTCGTTTCATTATAGGTAAAAACGACACCTATGGTGTCATTTTTACTTAATGAAAACGACATTAGAGATGTCATTTTTAAGATGCATAGTTTATCAAATAAGTATTCCAGATGCATATTCTTCCAATATTTCCTTATTTGGTGATTATTTCAAAAAAAATGCCTTAATGATATTTGTTTTTGGGACATCTCAGTTAAGCATTTGAGAAGGAAAATTCGAATCTCTATTCTTAAGTGGCTCAATATTTGAAAAGAAGTCCACACTTCGACATCATCGTAGAAATATGCTTATGTTTGATGTCCTGCCCAAAATATCCCTTGTATAAACCATTCCCTTTCTTGATGGAGCTCGATGAGTTCGATAGTAGGCTCGATATAGCTCGATGAATGACCATTTCTTATGGTTGAAGCATATTGATGAATCAGTCTGACTTCCATCGATTCAATCAACTTCACAAAACACTCAATCTTATCATATCGAGCACACATGTAAAAGGAATTGAACCTATCGAGCACAAAAACTGAGTTCCTATCAAACTCATATCGACCTGCATCAGAAATATAGAAAATCAGTTTGACTTTCATCGATTCAACCCACTCCACAAAACACTATTTGGAGCTCATATGTAAAAGGAATGGAGTCTATCGAGCACAACAATCGAGTTCGTATCGAACTCATATCGAGTCTATCGAGCTTCGTCGGAAATATAGGAAATCGGTCTGACTTTCCTCGATTCAACCAACTCCACAAAATACTCAATCTAATTTTATCGAACACACATGTAAAAAGAATCAAGCATATCGAGCACAACAATCGACTTCCTATCATAAATATCGATTCTATCGAGCTTCGTCAAAAATATAAAAAATCGGTCAGACTTTCCTTGATTCAACTCACTCTACAAAACACTCAATTTAATCTTATCGAGCACACATGTAAAAGGAATCGAGCATATCGAGCACAACAATCGAGTTCCTATCGAACGTATATCGAGCTTATCGAGCTTCGTCGGAAACATAAAAAATCGATCTAACTTCCATTGATTCACTCACTCCACAAAACTTAGATCAATACCAATAAATGGAGGTAATCAACTACATTTTTATAGCAACAATAACCTAACCTTAAAAATCATCATATCTATATCAAAAAAGTAAAAAAACAAAATGTGCCCTAAAACTAACATTCGTCGTTGGCTTCAATAGAGGAGTTGTTCTCCGATCTGGGTTCAACTACGACGGGGAAGCTCGATCTGGGTTCGATCGAGGGGTCGAGTGCGAGAGAGAATGATTGCAAGAGAGAGAGGATGTGTGAGTGTGAGAGAGAGAGATGTTTTTGTTTTTTTAAAGGGTAGATGTATTTTGGGTAGAAATGGAAACATAAGCATATTTTGAAGAAGATGTCAAAGCGTGATTTTTTTTCTTTCAAATATTTAGCCATTTGAAACATAGATAGTCAAAAAATTCTTTAAGAATCTTCATGTAGATTTTGCGTTTTGAGTGACAAATTTCATATAAGATGATTGCAAATATTATCTATCTTTTATATCTGACACCGTGGTTATACCTCGCAATGTCATGAGCTGGTTTGAAAGTAGATAAAAGCAAATCATCACGATGTCACGTTCTGACGGAGAACAAATCAAATAATTTACCGATCTCGAAAAGATATACCACAAGTGGATTAACACATGCAATCAACAAGTCACATCTTTATCAGAATCCTTAGGGGTGAGCATCCGTTCTGGATTGGACCGAACCAGATTTTTACAAAAAAAAAACACAAACCGGACTGGAACCAGATTTTCAAAATGGTCCGGATCGGAACTTGGACCGATTGGATCCGGTCCGGACCAAACCCGGACTGACCGGTCCGGTCCAAAAAATCAGACCAGACCGGTATATGCTCTCCCCTTAGGGATGCAAATGGTAACCGATTATCCGAGTATTCGATTCGAAAATTACAATTTGGTTGATATTTGGTAAATAAGTTTTTACCGAATACAATTTGGAATTAAAACTGGCTTAAAATGTTTTACCGTTTTCAATTTCGAATACAAATTCGGATATAGGTCAAACCATATCCGAATATCCGAAAATACCAATTTTAACATCCAATATATGTGGTTATTAATACTTGTATTGTGAGTTAATAAAAAACCAAGTTATTTCCTATGTAAATATAAACATAATAGAAATGCAAAAATAAATTATAATATAATTCTCTTAAAACAATTTTCAAAAGATTTTAGATTATACAACAAAATATATATAAAAATATGTTATAGGAATTTGAACATTATCCGAATTTGAATTTGAATTCGAAAAGTTCTCAAATTCGGATATGAAATTGGTAAGCTATAAAAAAATTGAATTTGGATTCGGATTTGGTATGCTTATTTGGAATTCGGATTCGTATTCGGATACAGGTTATACCATATTCGAAAAAATTCATTTGCATTCTTATCTCCCCTAAGAATCCTAGTCGAGTACGTGAGAGCATCCATAACCCCTAAGAATCCTAGTCGAGTACGTTAGAGCATTCATAGTGGTGCTTGGAACCCCAAGCACCCAACATCCACGTCAAATTCTTTATCTTTTTGTCACGTCAGATTAGCCCAAAACTCACTAGTTTCTCAAAACTCACCTCTTAACAATACCCATACCCACCCAGAAATTCAACACTATCTTTTCTCCGTATCATTTTCTTTTATTTTCTTTTTTAATTCTTTTACAACAATCAACAAATTACATAATCAATTATTATTATAATTACTCTTACATTCGTTGGAACTTTCGCTAATATTTGGAAGTCAATCCTGGATATTTGGGGTTGGTCGGCCCAGTGGTGCCCGGAAAAAAGACGATAACGAATGGTGCGAGGTTCTCCCAACGGATCTCGATTTCGAAAATGGGATCTATCTGCTTTCCAAACTATATCATAATTTTCATTTATTAGTATTCTAATAAGTCAGGTCTAAAAAATATTTCCGATTAGCAAAATATAACAGTAAGACGATAACGAATATCACGACAAGTTGCCAACAAAAGTCCAAAGTCCAAAACAAATCCACAAAAAAAAAAAAACTCAAAAGTAGAAAGAAAAGAGCAGGAACGAACCAAAACGGAGGAGTCGTCCACGAGGCCGACCAACCATCGGTGGCCAGACCGATGCTTCGTCTTCCACCCAAACCCTAGCCCTAACCCTCTCCCATCGGAGATGCGGCATCAGAACCACCACCACCACCATCAGTGGTCCAACTCCCCAACCCTCCTCTATCTTGCCGTATCCTTCTTCCTCCTCGCCGCCTCCGCCTCCGTCTACTCCTGGCTCGTCCTCTCCCCCACCTACTCCTACCCCTCCCTCGGCTGCCGCCCCGACCCGGAAGGATCATGGTCCATCGGCATATTCTTCGGCCACTCTCCCTTCTCCCTCCGCCCCATCGAATCCGTAAGGGGAAAGAAATCCTCTTTTTTATTTTTAAAAAAGGGGTTTTTAGGAGGTCTTTTTTGGTTGCAGAGGGATGTGTGGAGGAACGGTAGTTCTGCTTGGCCGGTCGCCAATCCGGTGGTTACCTGCGCTTTGCCGTCGGATGCCGGAAACCCAAGCAATTTCGTCGCTGATCCATTCCTCTTCGTCCGGGTTAGTGAGTTTCGATGGTTTCGTGTTTAGTTTGAGAATTCGGATTGGTTGGTATGTGTGTGGGATCAGTTGATTTGATTGAGTGGATGAATTCTTGCTGTTGCGGTGGTGACTTCGGAGACACAAGAGTGTTGTATGTGGGTTTGTTTCTAAATTTTGAATTTCCGTTTGTGAAATGTTCATTTTGAGAGATGTCTGGGACAGAAATGGCATGTCATGTGATTCGTAGACTTTGTTGTTGGAGTGAAGTTTACTTCTTGGCTTGCTTTTCTTGGAATGTTTCCATGCTATTAGAGGAACATAGTCATGTGAAGGAAGGAAAGTGAGGTTGGAGAAATGGAAAGAGAGTAGGATGGGAAATTAGCAGGAGGCGGACATAGAAGAGAGTTAGAGAGATTTTCCTCAAGCCTTCAACTTAATACGCCATTTGAGCTTCTTTCTTTTCTCTGAGTATAGTGTCGTGGATATGGCAATTCTTTCAGGATTATTTAGTATCCACTTATCACCTACTTTTGGACATACTTTAGTTCCTAAGGATTTGGTGAACCTTAATTGGCACCATTGAACACATTCCTATTGGGTCCTTTGGTTTTGTATTATGTTTATTTGTTGTCGGGACCTTGTCATGTCTGTTTTATCATGATTTCACTGACAATAGAATGGGTTGTGGTATTAACAATCAAGAGAAAGGATGACATCTTAAGGAGTGGATGTGGTCTCTCAACAGTAACTCCGGAGCCCGGACCCATATTTGTTAGAAGCTGTCCTTCAGGGGATCATGCTCAAATTGTCTTTTTAATGAAATTTCTGTTAATTTGATCTATCCTCTAGTTTTGTCCCTCTAGATTGTGGTGTTAGCTTCATACTTTGATTTATTGCTAATTCTATTCAGTTTCTGAAAAAATGCCAGTCCTACCAGAGTACCAGTTTTACTGCTTGATAAACTATTGTTGTCGTAGGAACTAGCGACAATGTTAATAATTTTCTTCGCAGGTCATTGAACTTTGTATTGTGGTGCTTAATTTTGTAACTCCTTCCTTTGAGTGTATTTGTATCTTTTATTTTGTCGTTGACACTTTTTTTAGCAAAAACTTCTCCCCCTAACAGTAGCTTCTTTCAGGGGGACACTTTTTATTTGTTTTTTGAGACTAAGAACTCTGTCACACTTCAAGGAGATATTGGTGTCGCAGAAAGTGATGATAATGGTGCAACTTGGAGTTATTTAGGTGTCGCATTAGATGAAGATTGGCATCTCTCCTATCCATATGTATTCAAATATGATGGCCAGGTAAGACCTATTTCTGATCTTATTAGCTTTAATTTTGATGTATCTTCTAACGTCTTCATATTTTCAGCTATATATGATGCCCGAAGGTAACCATAAAGGCGATCTTCGCCTCTACAGGGCATTGGATTTTCCCCTCAAGTGGACATTAGAAAAAATCATCCTTCAGAAGCCCCTCATAGATGCCTTCATTGTGGAACATCAGAGTTGGTATTGGCTTTTTGGATCCGATTTCAGTGGCTTTGGTGCTACAAAAAATGGAGAACTAGAGATCTGGTATAGCAAATCACCTCTCGGTCCTTGGAAACCCCATAAGCAGAATCCAGTCCATAACATCCGTAAGAGCTTAGGTGCTCGAAATGCTGGCAGACCATTCCATTATAATGGTGATCTCTACCGAACCGGACAAGACTGTGGAGAGACATATGGACGCCGAATTCGTGCATTCAAGGTTGAAGTCCTGACTCCAGATGCTTACAAAGAAGTAGAGATTCCTCTGGAATTGGAAGAATCCAAAAAGGGTCGGAATGCATGGAATGGAGCACGTTACCACCATGTAGATGCACAGCCACTAGCTTCCGGGGAATGGGTTGCTGTTGTAGATGGGGACCGGGTTCCTTCAGGTGATTCTTTTGAGAGACGTGTAAAGGGTTACACATCAATGATAGCCTTGATTGCATTGGTTCTGTTGGTAGGCGTGCTAGTTGGGGCAGTTAGGTGTGCTTTAGTTCTCAGCCAGTGCCTCCCCATTTCAGGAAAGAGGAGTGATGTTTTGCAGGCGTCAGAACAGTATCCTCATTTCTGTTCGAAAATGAGTTGGTTGTTGGCCCGTATGACCAGATTGAATACGTTTCTGCAAGGAAGAATAAAGCCGAGTACTTGTTCAGGTGGGTTAGCCCTGAGTGTAGTATTTCTTATTGGGGTTGGCCTTGCATGCTCTGCCATTCATCATTTGAATGGTGGTAATGGTGCAGAGGCGGCTTATCCTTGGAAAGGGCAATACTCTCAGTTCACTCTGTTAACCATGACATATGATGCTCGGATTTGGAATCTTAAAATGTTTGTGAAGCATTACTCTAGATGCTCATCCGTGAAGGAGATTGTGGTGGTATGGAATAAGGGTCAGCCACCCAACCTTGAGGACTTAGACTCTGCTGTTCCTGTAAGAATTAGAATAGAGAAATATAACTCTCTGAACAACCGCTTTAGATTGGATACACTAATAAAGACAAAGGCTGTCCTCGAACTTGATGACGACATCATGATGACGTGTGATGATGTGGAACGGGGATTCAGGGTATGGAGGGAGTACCCCGATAGGATGGTGGGATTCTATCCACGTCTTGCTGATGGAAAGCCATTAGAGTACCGCAATGAGAGGTACGCTCGAAGACAAAAAGGTTATAACATGATATTGACTGGAGCAGCATTTGTGGATCAGCAATGGGCCTTTGAGAAGTACTGGAGCAAAGGAGCAGAGGAGGGACGGACGTTCGTGGACAAGAAATTCAATTGCGAGGACGTGCTCCTGAATTACTTATATGTGAACTCGAGCTCGTCAGAGCGGACGGTTGAGTATGTAAGACCAATGTGGGCGGTGGACACTTCAAAGTTCTCGGGAGTAGCTATTAGTAAGAACACTCAAGTGCATATGAATATACGGTCAGAATGCCTCAACAAGTTCTCAGAGATTTATGGAACCGTCGCTAACCACAAGTGGGGCTTCGGTAGCCGTGGTGATGGCTGGGATTTGTAGAAATTAAGCATCAACAGAACTAGTCTAACTGACCTGTACACATAATTTGGATTTGTATTTATTTCATTTTTTTGTGTGGTAGGTTTGTCCCTTTTTGGTTGGTCAAGTGGGGTGGTACCTTCGGCTGTGGAATGTGTTTGTAACTTTGTATTATTTTTCTCTTCATTTTGTTCCCCAAGATGGAGCTTTTAAACCTTGAGTGCTGGTAAAATGTTATTATGGCGAACCTCCAAAGTTTCCTCCAAACCAGTGTTCTTATGGTCTTGTATATATTCTTCTCGTATTCCGTTCTGATCAATCTGCTAGATACTAGATACTAACATGATCTTTTGCAGCTAAGTGCCAAGTTACTGGTTGCGTGACGAATGATCTGATACTACTATGAAGATGGATGCTGAAAGTTTTAATATTGTTTGAATATTTGATCCAATGCCGCAAAATTTAATGTGGCCTTGGTAGCATTACTACAAATACAATGATTATCTTGAATTTGAATGTAAATGTTCCTTTTTACCCATTATGCAAATCATTTTCCAGTGATTCGGGTAAGGCTTTGTGAGAGATAGTCTCACGTCGGAAGAATGTTGACTTCTTCTGGACTTATAAGTCTTTGGGTCTCTCTCCTCTTCACCAAATGGTTTTGAGGTGGAAACCCGGTTTTCACATGTTATCAGAGCTTCCGCTGCACACTCTACCCGGTTGAAACATTTTCTCCACTCGTGTACACGGATAAAAATGCCGGTACACGCGTGCGGGTGAGTGTGAGAGATAGTCCCACATAGGAAGAATGTTGACTTCTCCTGGACTTATAAGTCCTTAGGTCCCTCATCTCTTCACCAATTGATTTTAAGGTGGAAACCCAGTTCTCATGCTTCACTTCAATTCCTAAATCTCTCTCAAACTTCATTAATCCATGATTACGCTTGTATCTATGCTTCAGTATCTGGAGTGCTAATCTCAGTCCTAAATAGGTTTGACCTTTTGAAATTTAGTATTGTAACAATACAAGTCCATTGTAATACATACAATACAAGTTCTGGGAAATCTAACAAATAACTTCCTGAGCATTGGGGAAAATGTCAGATTTGAAAGTGGAACTCGATTACTTCCTCAACTTAATGTGAAAAAATCCATAAGAAATGTTATCATAGTTTCATAGGCATCCATGTCCAACCAGTTTTAACTTTTAAACGTGAAATGACTTGGCTACTCGAGCATTAAAATCTTTTACATATTCTGTATTTAGTTCCAGAAACACACAACCATAAATCACATATAATATAATTGCATTTTATTTAGAGCATCATTAACGGCGCCCGGACGCCCTGCTTTCTCTCTCAGCCACGTCAGCTTCTCTCTCTGCCATGTCAGCACAAACCAACCCCCCTACAAAATCCTTAACCATTACCTAATCCACCCAGGCAGTTCCCGGGCGCTCTGCTTTCTCTCTCAGCCACGTCAGCTTCTCTCTCTGCCATGTCAGCACAAACCAACCCCCCTACAAAATCTTTAACCATTACCCAATCCACCCAGTCACGCTACAGTATTTGTTGCCACGTCATTACTTTTATTCTTCTCTCCAAAAAAGTTTCAACAATCAACAAAATATATTAATAATCATTATCGTAATTATTTAATATCAACAATTTATTCGTTTTTAATTAACATTTAATTAATAAATATGAAAATATTATTAAAATTTAGAAAACCAAATTACATAGTACATTAACCGGAAATTTAGAAACTAAAACTAAAAATACATGCTTAAATACTAAACTTCAAATACATCAAGACGCATTTCCTCCAAAGCGTTGCCATATATTGTCGACCAAATCGGCTTGAAGGTTCAAATGTGTGGTGCGATCACGTACTTGATCTCCCATTCTTAAGTACCTGGTAATATCCAATACACGGTCAGTGGAATACCGCACCGCGTCGTTCACGGAATTTCCAAGTTGATCCTGAACAAATTCGTTCCAATCTCCAAAATTACCGAAGGAATCACGTTCATCCTCCACTATCATATTATGCATTACAATGCAAGCTATCATTATTTTGTTAAGTACAATCTTACTCCATGCAAGAGATGGCTTCTTCACTATCGTGAATCGCGCTTGCAAGACTCCAAATGCACGTTCTACATCTTTGCGTGCTGCTTTTTGTCGTTCAGCAAATAACCTGTCCTTCGGTGTTTGTGGATGAACGATGGACGGAATGAATGCTGCCCATTTTGGATAAATACCATCAGTAAGATAATATCCCATATTATATCGAGAACCGTTTACCTCAAAATTCACAGGTGGAGCTCGTCCTTCCATTACGTCGTCAAAAACCGGAGATCGTTGCAGGACATTTAAGTCGTTGCATGAACCTGGTGTGCCAAAAAACGAGCGTTATATCCACAAGTCAGCCGACGCCACTGCCTCGAGAACAAGAGTGGCATTGCCACTACGCCCTTGATATTGACCCCTCCAAGCAACATGACAATTTTTCCACACCCAGTGCATGCAATCGATACTTCCCATCATGCCTGGGAACCCACGCTGCTCACCAATGTGAAGTAGTCGTGCTAGGTCATTTGCATTAGGTCTTCGGAGATACTCACCGCTGAAGTTGTTAATTACACACACCATCGTAGGATTTCTCAAGTGTGTTTCTTGCCATGGATTCGCTTAGCCTCAAGTATTCGTCCACCTCATCAGCCGCAACATCGTACGCTAGCATACGAATCGCCGCGGTACATTTCTGCAGGCCAGAGATGCTCATCCTACCGGTGGCGTCTGGATTACGTTGGAAGAAGACATCAGACGTCTCAATGGCACTCACAATGCGAAGAAATACATGCTTTCGCATCCTAAATCTTCTCCTGAAAATGTTGTCAGGATAAACATGGTCGTTAGAAAAATAATCGGCAATCAAACGGTTGTAACCAAGCTCTCTATCTCTATCTGGGTTCGAAGTTCGCATTCTACGCCTCTTAGGACGTTGGTCCACCACTTGGGAGACATACTCCGTTAAGGAGTTCAACACTTGGTCGTAA
>CAVMKL010000103.1:0-28169 GCA_963682175.1 Triglochin maritima | reverse complement strand
CCAGCCTGGCCGGAACTCTTATCCTGATTTCCGCCTAGTGGATTCGCCTCACGGATACGAATTGAAGGGCCTTGCCTATCCTGGTCGTGATGCAAATTACGATTCTAACAGCCAGGTTCCTGTGGGCGTTCACCATGGGCGTACCGTGTACTATGTTTTTGGTCGCTATCCTAAAAATCCTGACGGCAACAAGTATCCCGTGACGGATCTGGTTGTGTGCCACGGCGACTTCCTCAATGCGGATAGTGAATACGTCCATAAGAACAAGAATTTCAAAGGATTTGGCTCCTATGGGGACATCATGGTGCGCGACCGCAAAATGTATGTCGTCCCCACGCCCTTCGCGTTGGCCGAAGGAACTGCCCATCGCTCAACCCTTATTCTTCCAGCGTCCGAAAACCCCGGTTTAGGGTTTGTAGAGGTGGGGAGGTTGGTTCGCCGGGAAGTGGATGAAGTCGTAATCTCGTATGAGTTCGACTTGCGCACCAACGAAATGATAACAAAGACAGCGCCTAATCCCCACGCAGGACGTGAACACGGTTTTATTGCCTATCGTATAGAAGGCGAACCAGTCGATGCCGTCGTAATGCGGTCTACCCGCGAAATCCTCGATCAGTTGAAAGAAGAGGCTGAAGACTGATAGATGCAGGTTTCCGGCAACCTTGCCTGATCAGCGAGACATGGTGGTAGCAAGGTCAAGGGTCTCAGGCGGCGGGCGCACAAGCGCAGCGCCTCGGGAACCGTCCCCTTTACCCGCGCGAGGGGGCGAAGCCGGGAGCATGAGGAATTGTGTGGCAGGTGCCGGATTTGGGTGAATGCTGTATAGGTGAGCGATGATTATTGTCGAGGCCTGCATTTTTGAAACCAGCCCGCAAGAAACGACATTCGCCAGCCGCAACAGGCCGCCCACCCACACCGGATGAGACGCCCGCGATCTTACAATTCCGGGTCTGGCTGAAAGGTCTGAGCCCGATGGTCTGGCGCCGGGTGCAAGTGCCATCGACCATGACCTTGCGGGAATTCCATGGCGTCCTCCAGGTCACGATGGGGTGGGACGGCATCCATCTGTATCAGTTCATCGTGCACACGGTTTGCTACGGGTCATGGGAGCTGAGCGCCGAATCCGCTGACATTGCGCTTGATTCCCTGAAACTGCGCAAGGGTAGCCGGTTTTTGTATGAATATGATCTCAACATTCCCTGGGAGCATGAAATCCGGTTGGAAGAGCGCCTCGCGCCCAAACCGCGGACGCGCTATCCCTGTTGCGTCGGCGGTGACGGAACCTGTCCGCCAGAGGATTGTGGCGGGCCTGAAGCCTGGACGCAGCAATTGGACGATGCGCTCGGCTATGGCCTGAATGACGATTTTGCCACGGTGTTGGAGTTCATCCAGGAGATCAGCGACACCCGGTCTTTTGCGGTCCTCGACGATCCGGACCGCGTTGAGGAATTGCGTGAGACGCTTTTCCGGATCGAGGATCGCAAAGCGCTTTTGGGAAAGCCGTTCGACCGGCGGAAGGTGAACAAGCGACTGCGGCAGGACGAACATCTCACCCTCATGTATCAGCAGATGTGATCTGCTTTTCAGCGCCGCGATCGTTTGACAGGAGGTCGGCGGCAAGAAGGGCGGCATCGTCACCGTGGTTAAGTTGGATACCGGAGAGCAAGGACCGCGCGGCCGGAGCCGTGACCTGATCAAACTTGCGGCGCAGGGGGGGGTCGCAGCGGTCGTTTCCGCATAGTGCCGCGTCGTCGTGATGCTTTCGTGGCCGAGGAACCGCTGCACGTCGGTGATGTCCATACCGAGCCACAACAGTTTTGTCGCCATCGTGTGGCGGAGCAAATGCGGATAGACCCGCTTGGTGATCCCGGCCGTTCCGGCGACCTGCCGGACAATCTGACCGATGCGCTGACGGCTATAGGTATAGGGCAATGCCTGTTTGCCGCGCTCCCTGCTCTGGAACAAGGGACCGGCGCGGCGCGTACCGATGTGAAGCCTCAACATCTGGGCCAGTTCCCGGCGGATCGGCACCTCGCGACGTTTCGATCCCTTGCCGCGCACGACGACGATCACGCGCTCCGCCAGGCTGACATCCTCGATGCGCAGACGCGTGAACTCGGAAACGCGTAGGCCGGTTTCCAGCAATGTCTGAAGCAGCAGGCCCGTCGCACCGCCCGCCTCATAGGCATGATCGATGAACGCCAGTTCCTCCTCGATCGACAGCCGGTTGATCGATGTTCGCTTTTCCGGCGGCGCTGACAGGCCAACCTGCATACGGGCACGCTTGATGACCTCCTTGCTTTGCAGATAGTCGATCCCCTCCCGGACGAGGATAGTGGCTATGGCGTTGGCAGCGCGCTCGATCGAAGACATAGGGTTTACCAAACTATTTTCGGATTGCTAACCCGTGAGCAATATCATTGTTTCCGGTCAGGCTGGAGGGTCAAACGTTCCGCGAAATCGGAAGTTGGTTTTCCACTCCGGCCACTATGGAAAACTCATCGTGAGGATAGGATATGCGCGCGCGGATAACATTGGAGATGATTAACGACGACGGCGAAACGATCGCGACCGAAACCATTGCCGATATGGAAAAGGTCACGAAAGGGGCGGAGGATCTGGGCCTGTTATTGTCGGAGGCGAAGACCCTTCTGACGAAGCTTCAGCAGAAAATGGTGGAGACGCAGGTGGAATTGTGGCTGAGGGAAACCCGCGAGCGCGATGATCGAGCCTTGCGGCACAAGGGATATTATCCCGTGACGTTCCACACCCTGTTTGGTGACGTTCGGCTCAGAAGTCCACGATACGCCCTTCCGGACAGGGAGGCTGACAAAGGCCCGGCGACAGTGTCACCTCTTCGGCAACTCATTCCCGATCATATCGCACCGGAACGTCTGTATCTCGAAACACGCTGGGCCTCGCTCGTCCCCTATGCCGCCGCGGCCGAGCTGCTCGCCGATGTGCTTCCGATCGACAGCGGCACCAATGCGACGACGGTGCGGCAACATGCGCTGCGGTCGGCTGGCCGTATCGAACGGGAACTGACGGAAGAGCGGGTTTCTTTCATGCAGGATTCCTGCCCGCGCGACTGGATGGATCTTCCCATTCCCGATGGTCGCATCGTCATTGGCCTGGACGGCGGATATGTCCGCGATCGCAACGACCGCAAGAAGAACTTTGAGCTGATTGTTGGCCGCTCCCTGCCCGAGGACGGCGATCCTCGCTACATCGGCTTCGTTCATGGCTATGATCGAAAGCCACAACGCCGAATTCTCGATCATCTCAAAAAGCAGGGCGTGCAGGCCAACCAGGATATTACCTTTATTACCGATGGCGGTGAAGAGGTCCGCTCTCTCGCTGAAATGATCGCCCCAGCCAGCGAGCACGTACTCGATTGGTTCCACGTCACCATGCGGATCACTGTCCTTCGCCAGTTCGCGCAAGGGCTGGAAAACCATAACGCACAGGCAGGCCTGGAGATGCTTGATGCGCTCAAAAGGGTCAAATGGTATCTCTGGCACGGCAACAAGCACCGGGCGCGGGAGGAGATCAGCGACCTGTATTGCGACGCCGAATGTGCAGAGACTGACTACCCGAATATGCGGAAATTCCTGACAGCCATCGGCGAGTTTCAGTCCTACATCGCGGCCAACAATGCCAGCCTGATCAATTACGGCGAGCGCTACCGATCCGGAGAGCGGATATCTTCCGCCTTTGTCGAGGCCACCGTCAACGCCGTCATCAGCAAGCGCTTTGCCAAAAAGCAGCAGATGCAATGGAGCCGAACCGGTGCGCATCTGCTTTTGCAAACCAGAACCCAGACGCTCGATGGCTCGCTGCGGTCGACATTCGAGAAATGGTATCCGGGGATGGCAAACGACAATCAGGACCGAGCCCATAAGAAGGCGGCGGCATGAATGCCACACAAATCCTCATGCTCTCCTTTATCCTTTCCGGGGGAAATGGTCGGCTTGACCGTTGGGGTTGTTGCACAAGTGTCTCGTGTCAGCGCTTTGGTGGGTCCGAGTAAACCTCACCGTACCCTTATGCCCCCGTCATTTATCCGTCGCTGACATGTGGTTGCCCCGTGCCCATAGCGGCGTCAGAGCCAGCGGTTCGCCCTGTCACTACCTGCGTTGCGGTAGTGACAGGGCTGGCTTGTGCCTGCCCCGGTGTCGTTTGCGCCACGGTCGCAAACGAGCGGGAGGACACCTCCCACACCCTCCTGTGGCCGCTTAGGGCTTTCAGCCTCCCAGCGTCCGCGGGGGACTTGCAACCCCCGCACCCCTGCCCTTGCGGCTCTAAAGGCCGCAGCGGGTTGCACCCGCTTTTGCAGTTTTCGGGCGGGGATCGGTCAGCTCCGAGTGAGGGGCGCTCCGCTTCCCTCCCCCCGCCACTCAAACAGCAATAGAAGCCTTGACGCCGTGGCATCCGGTGAATGCCGCGCCAAGGTTCGCCGCATTGCGGCGGTAGACTGTTGCGTGTTTGCCTACGCAATCAAAAATTGATAACATCAGGCTAATGAAAGGTACGGCTATGCAATCAAGCGACAATATCGGCCCTGATGTTATTGCCAATAAGATGTCTGACGGCCTTGAGCTGGAACAGCTCAAACGCGCCTACGCTGAAGGCAAGGCTAGCGGTGAAGGACGCGAGATTGATTTTGATGTGTTTTTAGCTGAGCTGAAGGCGGAACTCTCGATACAAGGCAATTGTCTGCGGAATGTGTGACACGCAGAAGCGGGGTAATAAAATGCCTAATTTATGCTGCCTTTGTGATGAACCCATCTCTCTCGAGAATGACACCAAGGAGCATTTGATACCTAATGCGCTTGGGGGGCGGAGGAAAGTCTCTGGTTTCATTTGCCGTTCATGCAACTCTAATACGGGGGAGACATGGGACGCGGAACTAGCAAAGCAACTTTTGCCTCTGTCTATTATGTTCAACATCAAGCGCGAACGCGGCAATACGCCACCTTTGAATGTCGTCACTACGGCCGGGGAAGGACTAATAGTCAATTCGGCCCAGCCCCTTACGATAGCAAAGCCTTCTTTTGAGCAAACGAAGCTGGAAACAGGCGCAACCCAGTATCAAATTACGGCGCGGGATATGGGCGAAGCTCGCCGAATACTCACGGGCTTGAAAAGAAAGCACCCCGAGATTGATGTTGATGCGCTTTTAAAAAATACGACAATAACCGAAACCTACCCACAAGGAGCTATTCACCACAGCCTCAGTATTGGTGGGGAGTTGGCTGGGCGGTCAATCGTAAAGAGCTGTCTTGCCATGGCGATAGCTAGCGGGATCAGCCGAGAAAATTGCAGCGCTGCGCTCCAATATCTACGTCAGGAGGGCGGTGCTCCTTGTTTCGGTTACTACAATGAAAATGACCTTCTCCAAGACCGTGTGTCTGGTATGCCGTTGCATTGCCTCGCCGTACGCGCCGATGCGCAAAGCGGTCTGGTACTCGCATACGCTGAGTATTTTGGGGTCTACCGCATGGTTGCTTGCTTGGGCGATCACTACAGCGGGCCTTTGATAGAGGCCGTATACGCCCTTGATCCGCGCATAGCACAAGAGATGGAAAATCTGAAAGTTGAGCTGCTTTTTTCGCGGCAAGACATAGATGAAATCTATGATTACAAGCGCATATCAACAGACATCGCTAAGCAAGCTTTTTCGGCAGTTATAGGTCCGGTTATTGAAGACAGTAAGGCTAAAGAGCAGAATCGTGTTTTGGAACGCGCTGTGCAAAAAGCCTTCGACACATGCGGTGCGGCAGAAGGTGAACAACTGACCGAAGAGCATATGCGGCATATATCTAGGGTAGTTGCTGAAGAGATGACCCCGCTCATGCTGCATAGGTTGCGACCTATGCCTTAGCAAGGATACCCACATAGGGTCAGCACTATGGTGCTATGTATCCCTTTGGGGTAGACTACAGGTCATGTACGACATAACCATACCCCAGAAAAAACTTGCCCCAGCGGTATGCAGAGCAGTGACCAGCTGGGGGATACATGATCTATATGGCACAGACCACTAATTATTGCAAGGCCTACCCCTGACACATGCCCCTCGTTGACATCCTTTCTACAGACCGTTTCTCCACCTATCTTGTATGGGCACAGGGTGATGTGGGTATGGCAGAGCGTCTATACAGCTACAATGTACAGCTCTCCGCAGACTTCTATGCCTCAATGCATATGCTTGAGGTGGCACTCCGGAACAAGGTTGATGAGGCCCTTACCACTGCCAACGGGGTTGGCTGGCTAGATGATAATGCCTTGCTGACTGATACCTATCAGCGGGGGTGTGTGGCGCAAGCCAGAGCGTCGTTGCAACGAGAAGGTAAGGCAGGCACCCATAGCCAGATGGTGGCCGAGTTGAATTTCGGGTTTTGGAGTTCGCTATTTGGCAGATCGTCCAGCCATTTATGGATTACGTTACGGCCTATCTTCCAGACCACAGGCCTCAAACGTGCCGACGTTGCTCAAAAACTCCGTGATCTCCGCCGCTTGCGCAACCGCATAGCGCATTACGAGCCAATTCTTGCGCAACCTATCGTCGTGCTGCATCAAGACACTCTCAATCTAACCTCATGGATGTCTGTTGACGCGGCCGCGTGGATCACAACCCATTCCAATGTCAATTACCCCGCGACGCCTCTGATTATTAGGCACGCGCAAACAGGTCTTTCCATATTCGACCAAACTCTGATTGGGCATTTACCAGCCTGAGATAGAAAACTAAGGGGCGTTGCCCCTCGCGCAGGCAAGGGAGGCGGTTCCCAAGGCTCCGCGCTACGCTTGTGCGCCCGCCGCCTTGAAACCCTTGCCCTTGCTACCCCCAGACTTCGCCAGTCAGGCAGGGTTGCATGAGATGCAACCGCCATTCAAAAGCGTGAAGAATAAAGTATCACCTTGCCGACTTAGTTCCCATCCACGGCTTTCCATCCGCTGTCCGTCTTGATCAGGCGGCGGGTGATTGACCAGTTTTCCGGTTCGGTGGTGAACGTGCACATATAGCCGGGTTTGCCCACGGCCTCGACGCAGGAATTGTCCTTCACCTTAAACCCGAAGACGTTTTCTACGTCCTCCTTGGATGGCGCGGAATTGAACCACGACCACGAGGACAGCAGGAGAATGAAGGGGGCAAGCAGAGAGAGCTTCTTGAGCATGACGCACCTATACACGGGGTTGGCGGTTGTTGGCGATGTAGGTGATCAGGAACAAAAGCAGGCCTGCGGCAATCGCACCGATGCCGATGTACATGGCGAGGTGAGACATCAGCTCGTTACGGACTGGGCCGTATTCCACGCCGCTGGCAAACAAGATCGATACGGGCGGCTGAACACCGATGTAAGATGGACGGGTGAGAATGCCGACAAGGCCTCCCAAAGTAACGCCCGCGAGCAGCACACCGAAAAAACGCTTGGATTGCATCAGAATTTGCCTGTCTGGTCAGAGGAAAGGCAGGCGCATTCGTAGCGGCGGAAGCCCGCAGCCACGGGGTTCAGCGCGTCCCGCCCGGCAGATTCTGGATATCAAAATTCACGAATTTTGAGAGTGACACGACCATAAGGCGTACTTGGTCATTTTGGTACGGCAGGCTATTTTTTCAAGAAAAAAACACGAATAAATCAGTTACCAGATTATTAAAAAATCATTTTCAATGACTCTTGCAAAATTCGTGAATTATGAAAGACAGAATTTATTGAATAATAAATTTATAAATGTAGGCGGTATTTGAATCCGCCTACATTAAAGTAGTCATCATTTTTTTTCGAAGTGATGATTATTCAAAGATGGTGGGAATGTTTTATCTTTTTCTACATACTTATCATGTGTCGAACCCGCATACTCATTATTCGTATCGCGATATTGACCGTATGTTCCTGTAGATGGGCAAGTTTGCCCGGACCAATGCTTCGACATTTCTAGAAACCTTTCGTGTTGTTATTTAACAATCGCTATGTGAGATCGGTCAATTCTCGTTTCAATAGCAATGCGTGTATTTTTTTGCTAATTTTATTGTGGGTTGATTGAATATCAACATTGACATTTGAATAGAAACGAGGTTGCACCCGTTGAAAATGCCCTGCTGGCTTGAATCTTGGATTTTGTCAAAAGTGGATTAGGGTAGATTGAAAGTACATGATCAAAAAAGTTGACATTTTCACTTGCGGGACCCATTATAAGGGTAACGGAGTGACGACTGGCTGAGAGAAACTCCCCCGCCTGCAAAGGTCCACGCGCAACGCGAGATAACCAAGAGGTTGCCAGATGCTGAAAAAGGTCCTTAGGGGCCTTTTTCTGTTATCGGGATGGAAACTTGGGCTTTTCTCCCCGCAAAACCTTTGCAATGGCCACGTTAAACTTCATGGTGCCTGTGTTGGCCGGGGGGATTGCACGTGTCCAATGATAGGCGCTGACCACGAACATCTCAACCCTCCGCTGTCCCGCTTGCCGCAATGTAAAGAACATTGGATAGGCCTTGCCATCTGAAAGCGTAACCTTGACTAGATTACCTTCACGGGTTGAGGCAATTTTTTGCCCATCAAGCCCCCGGACAATATCGGGCAGCTGCAAACTAAGTGTATAGCGTTCATGGCAAAAGGCACGTTGTTCATGCAGTGATGCCTGAGAGCTACGAATCGGTGCGTCATGTCTATCGGGATCAAACGTCTCTGTGAAACAATGGTCGTGAAATCGCACGCTGATCGTCGCGTGGGATTCGGAACCAACAGGGATAACTTGAAATTCAAACGGTTCTAAATGGGAGAGGTCTTTTCTCTCTCCCTCAATGATCAGGGGCAACCAATATGTCATGATGGTATTTAGGCTGGTAAGGCGTTGGCGTAAAGGAAAAATGTGCCTTAGAGTATCAGCTCCGGTTATCCCAATACCAAATCAAACTTTGGCACGAAAACACCGCCCTTAGATTACCCTTAGGAAGGTTATGGAAATGAGTACAGACTGGAATCAAGATGACCTCGCGAGATTATTAGCATTAGAACACGCCTTTTGTAGTTTAGCTTTGATTTCATCTGGAAATTTTGCATATCTTGCCAACATACAGCCCAGCGAAGCAATCAAAAAAATAAGAGAGGCCGTTGAAAGCTCTATGTTTGATACTGGAGCCATACCTAAAGGAACTCAAATTTTAATGCATGAACATTTAAAAAGAATTTTTGATCACGTTGGAAGCATGGCGGTACACGTAGACAAAGGGGTTCAAAAATGAAAGATCAGTTTATTACGCCTCGTATGCCTGATTTAGGGAAAATTTCGGAACAAATTGCAGAGAGCCAAAACCGTTTGGCCGGGCGCTATGATGCCCAAGATCTTTTTAATTATTTAATGAAGCGGGTTGAAACTTTCCAATCGTCTCTTCAAGAAAATGAAGAAATAGGCTTGCAACTCGCCAATTTTGGAAGAGCGGCTGAGATTCATATTCGCTCAATCGGCTATAAAAATCCAAATTTAATCGAATTTTCAGGTGTAAATTTGGATAACGATGAAGTCACGCTTATCCAACACATTTCACAACTGAATTTCTTGCTGATTGCATTGAAGCCTATTGAAGAAAAACCATTTCGTATTGGCTTTCGTTAGCGTTGAAAGGGATTGTTGAACGTTAATCTTTTTCTCAAAATCCTGCCTTCTTCGGGCTCCGCCATTCCATCATAATTCAAGAATTATGTGCAATTTCCTTGCCCCTGTGAAAACACGGGGTTAGACTGCACATAAATCATGAACACAACTCTCGCACCAAAACGCCTTGTCGGATATGCCCGCGTCAGTTCCGTGGGGCAGACCCTTGAGGCCCAGCTTGACCAGCTCAAGGCGGCGGGGTGTGAGGTCATTTATCAGGAGAAGGCCAGCGGAGCGCGGGATGACCGCAAGGAGCTGGCCCGCATGGTCAAGAACCTCCGGCAGGGTGATCTGGTGGTAGTGACACGCACAGACCGTCTTGCCCGTTCCATCTTCCAGATGTTCCGCATCGTCAGTAAGATCGTGGATGCAGGGGCCAACTTCCGTGATCTGGCGCAACCGTTGGCCGACACCTCCACCAGTTCCGGCCGTATGTATCTGGCAATACTCGGCGGCTTGGCGGAGATCGAGCGCGAGCTGATTGCCAGCCGCACGGCAGAAGGTCGTGCCCGTTCCAAGAAGCGCATGGGCCGCCCGCACAAGATGACCGTTGTACAACGGGCCGAAGCCCTCAAGCGCATCGAGGACGGGGAACCTTTGTCGGACATTGCGCGGTCGTACAACGTCAGCCACATGACCATTCAGCGGTTAAGGCCATGACGGCCGTCTATCTGACCCGCGTTGATCTCAGCCAGAACATGGCGCGGTTCTATGCCATGAGCTTACAACCGACGTTATTCGGCGAGTGTGCGGTTGTGAGGGAATGGGGAAGGATCGGGCGTGGTGGTCAGGTCAAGGCGACCCCCTACCCTACCCGTGAGGAAGCGGAACGGGTGCTGGCCGACTTGGAGCGGTTGAAACGGAATAAGGGTTACAATTCTTCCACTCAATAAATATGATAATGTTCTTTATCATACATAAGAGGATGCCATGGCGATCACTGCGAAAGACGTTCAGCAACTCAACGACTATGCAACAGGAGTCATGGATAGGGCCGATCACCATGCTGGCAATGTGAAGGGTGCAGCGCTGACCGTTCTCGGCGGCATTATCTGGCGGGCGGACGCGGGATCAATCAAGATACGCCAATATGCTGGGACCCCAGCGAATATGCTCTGGATCAAAGTCACCGGCAAGGATTATGCCTTCCGCTATGATCACGCCTCCCAGCAAATCGAAATCAGGGATGGCTCGCAGAACGGTAATATTTTGCATAGCATCGACGATACGATGTCGGTCACCGCTATCGAAGCTATCCTTCGTGCATTGTGACCGGCATTTTTCAGCGAGGCGGCCATGACCGATTTTTCCAACAAAACCGAGGCGGCCATCGATCAATGGATCGCGAATTTTGAAAAGCGCGGAGAGACCGAGGCCGCGTTTTATTCCGAGCTTCTCGAAGAGCGAGCACGGCGCGCTCAGAAAAAGCAGAGCCTCGATCTCGAAAAGTCCCTTGCTGCGCTGAAGCAGGCGGCTATCGACGGGATCTGTATCACTTACGGCGATCTGGCGAAGATGAGTGCTGTCGACTGGAGCAAGGCCCGGCATCAGATGAATGGCAAAAATGGTCACCTCGACCGTCTGTTGGAAATCTGCCATGCCCGCCGCCTGCCGCTGCTGACCGCGATCTGCGTCAACAAGGGTGGCCTGAAGGATGGGGAGCTGGAGGAGAATGCCTTGGCGGGATTTGCCGAAGGCGCGCGCCGGATCGGCCGAGCTGTCCCGGATGAACTGGCTTTCCATCACGCTTGCCGGGAAGAATGCTGGGTCTGGGGAAAAGCGCAGTGAGTCTTGTGACCGTTCCCTCTCTGGGCTCAGGCCTCTTGCCGATCGCAATTGATCGTGGGGGCGATCATGCTCGGATGAGGTTCCTGGAGTTTTTTACGGCGCAGATCCGCAACGCGAATACTCGCCGCTCCTATCTCAAAGCCGTCACCGAATTCCTGTCCTGGTGCGAGCTGCGTGATGTGACGGCATTGGCGGAAATCGCACCTATCCATGTTGCAGCTTGGATCGAAGGGCTGACGAAAACCCATTCAGCGCCGACGGTCAAACAGCGTCTGGCCGCCGTGCGTCATCTGTTCGATTGGCTGGTAACAGGCCAAACTATTCCGACCAATCCGGCGCACGCGGTGCGTGGGCCGAGCTATTCGACCAAGAAGGGCAAGACGCCGGTATTGTCACCGGAGGAGGCCCGCCATCTTCTTTTAAGCATTCCAGTCGATACCATTGCAGGGAAGCGGGACAGGGCCTTGATTGGGCTGATGACTTATTCCTTTGCGCGGATTGGTGCGGCTGTCTCGATGGAGGTGCGGGACGTTTACACGCAGAACCGCCGCCTATGGGTGCGGTTGCATGAAAAGGGCGGCAAACAGCATGAAATGCCCTGCCACCACACCCTAGAGGCTTACCTTGACGACTACATGGACGCCGGAGGTTTGCGCAACCATCCGCGCAGCCCGTTGTTCCGCACCATCGGGCGCGGGACTGGCGAGCTATCGGAAATCCCCCTGCCCCAAGCCAATGCCTATGCGATGATACAGCGCCGCGCCGAGGCGGCCGGAATTGACACGGCGGTGTGTTGCCACACCTTCCGCGCCACGGGCATTACGGCCTATCTGAAGAATGGCGGGACGCTGGAGAGGGCCGCGCACATGGCAAACCACAGCTCGACTAAGACCACGCAGCTCTACGACCGCCGGAGCGATGATGTGAGCTTGGATGAAGTGGAGCGGATTCTAATATAGCTTCGCCTTATAGCTCAGAGAATCCTAAGTCGGTTATTTTCCAATGTGGCCCATCGCTGGCCTCAAGCCAGCAATCTTTAACCATCTCGTCCAACGCTGGATTTATATCATCCGCTCTATATCCCAATTTTTGCAGATTCACATTCACCTGCATTATTGGAAATATTTCTCCGCCCCTTACTTTATATCGCGCGATTTCATCGAGAATAGCTCTCTTTGTACCCTGTAAAGTTGGTGCATTAGCCATACTATTGTGCTCCTTATTGCTCTGCAGATTCATTACTTCATGATAATTTAAGTCGCAAGGAATGTATGTTCAGCAAGATATGGCGGTTTCAGCTTGAATCATGTGGCTTTCGGGTAATTGCGCCGTAAGTGAGCGCCACACCTACCCGGGGAATGTCGTCGAGGTTCCATTCCAGGAGATAAGTGAGCTGTACGTATCCGAGGAAGGCCGTCTTGTGGTTATGGTTGAAGGTGAAGATTCTGTTTGTCGCGATTAACCGCGAGAGACAAGGAGGGTCACGTGAGTTCTCACAGGATCGATTTGCCGCGTAAGGCAAAAGGCAGCCGACACTGGCCTGCGGCGTTAAAAGAAGAGATTGTTCTGGCAACACTTGAGGCTGGAGCGACAGTGGCGTCGGTGGCGCGGGACTTTGATCTGGATCCATCTCAGATTTATCAGTGGCGCAAGGCTCTGAAGGTTTCGCGGCTGCCGTCGAAGGAGGTTGCAACGTTACCGGAATTTCTGCCCGTGCAGATTTGGGCCGCAGGTGGTGGTGAGGCGGATGGTGGTGAGCAAGCGTCGGTCCAGGAACGCGCAGACCAGGAACAGGCAGAAGCTCCGTCTTGCCCTGAGCGGGTGGCAGTGTCATCTTCGATTTCGGGAGCGATCGAAATTCAGGTTGGACTGCTGCACCGGGTTCGGGTTTGCGATGATTTTGCTTCCGATACGCTGGAGCGCGTGCTTGATGTTTTGCGGCGGCAACAATGATTACGCTTCCGTCTGGTCAGAATGTGCGTGTCTGGATCGCGACAGGCTATACGGACATGCGGTGCGGGTTTCCATCGTTAGCGCTTCGTGTGCAGGAGGTGTTGAAGCATGAGCCTCTCAGTGGACATTTGTTTTGCTTCAGGGGTCGGCGCGGCGACCTGATCAAGGTGATCTGGCATGACGGCCAGGGCAGTTGCCTGTTCACAAAAAGGCTCGAGAGGGGCACGTTCATCTGGCCTTCTGCGGACGGTGGTGCGGTGGCGATCTCATCTGCGCAACTGTCTTATCTTCTGTCTGGGATCGACTGGCGCAATCCGCAGCAAACATGGCGTCCAACAAAGGTTGGATAGCATTATTCGATTGAAAATGCAGGGGAAATCTGATTGAATAGTGTCATGGCTTTGAACCCTGACGTTTCTCCAAAAGACTTTGCCAGCGCCTATTTGGCGCTGCTGGCCAAGCACGATGTCGTCGTCGCCGAGCGGAACATTGCAGTCGCCGAAGCTGCCAATGCGAAAGCCATGCTGTCTGATCGCGATGCGCTGATCGCCAGTCTTGAATTGCGGATCGACAAGCTCAAGCGCGAACTGCACGGCCAGAGCAGTGAACGCTCAGCGCGGCTGATTGATCAGTTGGAATTGCAGCTTGAAGAGCTGGTGACGGCAGCCAGCGAAGATGAGGTTGCAGCGCAGGCAGCGGCCGCCAAAACGTCGAACGTGCGTCCGTTTGTGCGCAAGCGTCCAGTTCGCAAGCCTTGGCCGCAAGCCATGGCCTGACAATGTCGAGCGCGAACGCGTGGTGATGGACCCTCCGAGCACCTGTGCCTGCTGCGGCGGGTCGCGTCTGTCGAAACTGGGTGAGGACGTTACCGAGACGCTGGAAGAAATACCGCGCCGCTTCAAGGTGATCGAGACGGTGCGCGAGAAGTTCACCTGCCGTGACTGTGAGAAGATCAGCCAGTCGCCAGCCCCTTTCCATGCTACCCCGCGTGGCTTTATCGGACCTCAACTGCTGGCGACGATTTTGTTCGACAAGTTCGGCATGCATAGCCCGCTCAATCGGCAAAGTACCCGGTTCAAATGCGAGGCATCGATCTGTCGACCTCAACGCTTGGCGATCAGGTTGGGCTTGGAACATCGGCTCTCATGCCACTGTTTGATCTGATTGAGGCCCACGTCTTTGCGGCTGAGCGCCTTTACGGTGACGACACCACCATTCCCATCTGGGGCAAAGGCAAATGCACGACCGGGCGTATTTGGACCTATGTGCGCGATGACCTGCCCTTCAAGGGCGATGCATCCCCGGCTGCGGTTTATTACGCCTCGAGCAACCGCCGGGGCGAGCATCCGCAAAGACATTTGGCCAGATATGGTGGCATTCTGCAGACGGATTGTTACAACGGGTTCGAGCCGATATCGGTTGCCGCACAGAAAGACGTGCCGATCACGTTTGCTTTTTGCCATGCGCATGCGCGGCGAAAATTCTTTGAGTTGGCCGATCTCGAAAAAAGTGCGCGCGACAGCAAACGCAATGGCAGGCCGATCTCCCCGATCGCGCTTGAGGCCGTCAGACGCTTCGACGCGCTGTTTGAAATCGAGCGGCAGATCAATGGGCTGAGCGCTGAGGAGCGATTGGCGGTGCGACAGCACAAGAGCAGGCCGCTGTTCGACGACATGCATGCGTGGCTGCAACGCGAGCGTGTCACGCTCAGCAGATCCTCGGACCTCGTCAAAGCCATGGACTATATGCTCAAACGCTGGGATGGCTTTGCGCTGTTCTTGGAAGACGGAAGGGTGTGTCTGACGAATAATGCCGCCGAGCGGGCTTTAAGAGGTCTTGCATTGGGACGCCGCAACTGGACCTTTGCCGGTTCCCAGCGTGGGGCCGATCGTGCCGCCGTCATGCTCACACTCATCACAACCTGCCGTCTTAATGATGTCGACCCAAAGGCATGGCTTGCCGATGTGTTCACCCGCATCGCCGATCTCCCCGTCACCCGCCTGCACGAACTGCTGCCATGGGAGTGGAAGGCGCACAAAGGGATAACTATAGTATCGGTCGGGTGAACAGCTCTCGGAACAACGCCTCCGAACGCTCCAAGCCTTCATCGGTCAGGATCAACGACTTTGACGTGTTAACCGGATCGCCGATCATGCCCTTCTTATGAAGTCGATCCGTTGTTGCCCAGTCGAAGCCTTTCCACGCACAACGCTCGTTATGCAGCGTCAGCCATAACAGCGCCAAAACCGCGTCGTCGATCTTGTCCTCATCAATCTCCATGAACACACATTACCACGCGCGGCGATCAAAATCCCGCGGTTCTGCTCGGATGGATACAGTGAGCTTGCGGTTGTCTGTCATGCGGATACTCCATACTTGCTGACCACACAAGCCTATCTAACTCAAAAATGCGGAATTGCGAGGGGATTACCGGGCCTTTTCCGAACAAAATACACGGTTGACCTTTTTTTGATTCACCTTGACTAGCCCAACCAGAAGTTTAATTTCGTGGCGGGACAAAGGAGGGAAACACATGAAAGAAATTATTGATCCGCGCGAGGGGCCTTCGCCCGAAATTCGAGAGCATCACGATTTGATCCAACGGAAAGGGGAGTCACCTTCGTTGGCGAGCGGGCCATTTTTGTGGTTCAGTTGGGACGGGTTCGAAACTTGGGAACCGGACAACAGGCATTGGGTAGCCCCAAGTTCATTGCAGATTTACTCTGATGCAACAGTCCGGATGACAGCAAAGCACCTCGCCGCAATGTGGCGCTGGCCCGGTCCGTTTGACGACGGCCCTTCTTTTACGTTTCGGTTTACCGTCGATCTGCTTTTTGAGGACCAGGTTTTCTCCAAGCTGGCCCAGTCGAACCGAAGGTGTGATTTTGGCCAACTCCGATGAATAAACTTTGATTTTCGCTAAAAGATACAGTCTCGCCTCACGCTTGAGGTTCGCTATTTTCGGCATCAAGCGCACGATATACGGTCAACCTGGTAACCTTCAGATCGCTTACCAATGATTTTTATTGGCACGGACCGCAATCATGCGCATGCGGCAGATTTCACCATCTTCGATTTTTTTCCGACCTTTGTAAATGTCTTCCGCCTTATCGGTTCCCGCAACGTTCTTTGAGTTGGCCAAAATCACACCTTCGGTTCGACCGGGCCATCTTGCCTTGAAGCTGCCACAGCCGAGGCCACACATAGCATCAAATCGGATCGTGTTCCTATCTGATGATCTAGCCAATTCTCCTGGCTATGGATCGATAGCTGGCGATCTTGGAACGATCCAAATAGATCTCGTGCCGTTCGGGTCAGCAAACCCGCGCGCGCCCACCCATCGAATTTATCGCAAAGATGCGAACGGCTTGAATGTCGTCATTGGCGGATTATGGCTTTCCACAAATCAAAAAGGTGCGACGAAGCGCACCCTGAAAACCGATAACCCTGTCATGCAAGCGAACTTGATACTCACACAGGACCAAACCACATGGGCCGTCGTGCCCTGGACACCTAAGCTTCCTGAGAAGCATTCTTAAGCACTTCGATACTGGTCAACATCTGGTGCAAGACGCTTAGCATTTCGTCGGGCATAGACGCAATTTTGATCATCAACGAGGATCTTTGTTCTGCAATCTCTGCTGTCGCTCCAAATAGATGCGGCGCGACAACGTGCAGGCCGTGGATAGGATTGATGCCCAAAATCTCACATATCACCAGATAGCGGCCCATCGTCAGTCTTGATTCGCCGCGCTCATATTTGCCGTAAGGAATTTTTGTCAGGCCAAGGAATTGCCCAAATTCCTCTTGATTGAAAGCCCGCTTGCCGCGTTCGGCCTTGAGCCAATCTCCAAAGCGCAATTCCATTTCAGCGGGTGAAATCGTGCCTTCAAAGCCTGGACGCCGAAAAGTGACTTGGCCGTTATCTCCGTCCGCAACTTCGATTAAGCCTTCTCTGTCAGCATACGCTGCGACGCTATCAGAGATCTTTGTTGCGCTATCAGTCACAAATTCCATCCTCGGTTCGGCCAAATCACCTGATTCGAATTACTAAATAACGCCATCCTCTTATCATGCAAGACACCGATGAAGCCGGACCACTCGATTCCGGCTATTGACTTCATATTCGGTCATTTAATTCCCAAAATCATCACCAGATCTATATCTGGCTTCGCGCACCCTAAAGGCCGTTTGCTTCCAACAAGGCTTCAATAGCTTGTCGGACGATCTGCTGGACTGGCGTTCCGTGTTTCAACTTAGCCGCATCCAATCGATGTTTGAGTTCAAAGCTCATAGGAACATTGATTGAGGTCATAGTCTCACGCCTATTAGTTCGCTTCATGCTTTCCAGCCGCAGCCGGGAGGCTGCTCGTTCAGCTGCTGAAACTTTTTTGGCGGAAAGGCGTTGCTCTGGTGTCTTGTCATCAAGCAGCAGATTTCGCTCCGGCCCTTTTTCGACTGTTTTCTGCTCAGTTATTTCCGCCTGGTCTTCAACCGCAATAGCTTCGCTTTCAAGCGCTTCGATTGGAGCAGAGCGCTTCGCGCGTGGTGCAACAGCAAAATCGCTGACGGTGATCTTTGGCTTTTCACTCATATTCATGCTCCCCTCGCCGTGTCATTGATTAGTTTTTCAATATCTCCTTTCAAAGACTGGACTTCCGCCCTGCCCTTGATTACCGGCGCTGTCAGATCCAACATTTGCAATGTTCCATACCCATTCCGTATGTCTCTGTAGCAATTGCGCTCTGTCAATTCAGTATCGAGCAAAAATGCGTCGTAGTCGTTCGCTCGAAGATTCTCGACAAACGGTCTGATCATCCGGTAGGCTTCCAAGCTCCGCGACTGCAATGAAATTCTTGTCGCGAAATTAGCATGCGGAATCACGCGACCGATCGAATCTGAAATTCCCGCAATCGCCTCGGCAACTTGCCCCGCAGCTCTGATCTCGTCTTGGTTAGGCTGAATCGGGGTCAGCACCACGTCACTGTGTTTTATAATGGTATCGGTTGTCACAGTGTCTTGGCCCGGTGCATCAATGAGAATAATATCATATTCCTCGTCAGCATGTTTCAGCGTCCGTTCAATAATGTCCTGTCTGATTGCTGACACGATCTCAATCCCATCTGGCTGCCTGTCTTTATCTTGGCAACGCTTCCACCATTCCGCCAAATTCTGACGACCATCAGCGTCAATCAGCAAGACGCGCTTGCCTTCCAGCGCGTATTCACCAGCAAGCAGAATGATTGCTGTTGTCTTTCCCGCGCCACCCTTGCCGCTCACAGCGGATATGTAACGTGTCATTTCTCAACCTCCAACCTCTCGATAGCCGCCATCGAAATTCATTTTTTCATTATACTCAGACCCCTATTAACCATCCCTAGAAAGAACTCTTTCTAGGATCTATTTATCGGGGCTTTTAATACCCTAGAAAGAGTTCTTTCTAGAGGTGCCAACTGTCCTAATATCATTTTTTCCTAACTAATCAAGATATCGTTTTAAAATACTGTTGCAAGAAGTCTTTCTAACGTAGGTTCCTACCCTATTACATGATAGTGTTAAGTTGGCCTAGCGTCCTATCATCCACATTAACTAGCATATATTACTATGGCATTAACGTACCGATATTTGATACCATGGGATGATATGTTGAAAGCTAGGTTCCTAGTTTATCTGTTCTGGTTTTCAGTGAACCCCGGAGCCGCGTGGTCGACCAAAGTGATCTTTCGCACGGAGGCCGCAAGGGCTTGAGTGAAGCGACCCTTGCGACCGAGTACGGAAGGCACAAAAAGTCGATCGCGGCATCCGGTTGTGAACCCTGGTGAGCGTCCGTCGGAGACAATTTTTTCTTATTTATATTTTGGCAGGATACGCAAAAACGTGGTACGTTTTGCTGCGCCTCTTCGGCGTGTGTTCTAATTATTGATATGTATTTTAGAGTGACGTTATATGGCGCAAAAAAAAGTAGAAGAGAGATTAAAAGCGCGGCCTCTCGTTCTTACTCAAACCGTCAAGCTTCGCCTCTCAGAAGCAGAACACGAAGCGATCAAAGAGGCAGCTAAATCGGCTGGTCAAACGACCTCTTCCTTTCTTCGAAATCTCGCTCTTGAAGGTGCGGGAGTGAAGCCGTTTTTTTCTGATGAAGACCTAAATATTCTCAAGGCGCTCGTTTATGAAACGCGAAAAACTGGTGTGAACATCAACCAGATTGCTCGCGCAATCAACAGTCGTCGATCCGTCCATCCCGAAGAAATTCGTCTCCAATTGGACAATGTTTCAAACCTTCAGAGAATGCATATTCGCTTGCTTCAATCCTACTCAAAGCGCGGACGAAATGCCAAGGCGGAGAGTGAAGCATGAGTGTTGGCGACAATAAAAAAGGCGAAATCGAGTGGCAAAAGCACTTGCGGAAATTGGCGCGTGAGGGCGCGAAAATCGACGATGACATTTTTAAGCGTAGACGCGGGACCGTCGGCGGCGTCCCGCGCTTTGGCATGCCAGGTCAAGGTCACAGTGCAAGTAAGTCGGGTGAAAGCCCATCTGAAAAACTCGACCGGTTTGTCTCGATTGCGTCCGGCAGTCAGCCTGCTGTGATCAAGGTCGCGTCCTACGGGGGAGGGGGGCGGTTATCTGCATTGGTCAATTATGTTTCTCGAAACAGCGAAATCAGCCTTGAGGACGAGCAGGGAAGGCAGCTCACCCGGTCGGATTTAAATGCGCTACATGCCGACTGGAGCCCGCAGTTCTCCCATAACACTGATAGTCGAGACGTTGCCGTATTTGAAATGGAGCTGCACGCATCGGGGTTTCAGACACAAGAAGAGATGCATCAAGCCGTCCGCAGCGCTCTATCTCCGATGCTTGGCGACCGGCGCTATGTTTATTCATTGTCCCAGCCGAATGAAGGCATTGTCTTGGTTTCCGGTGTCACTGTCTTACGTAGTGGCGCTGGCGAGCGTTTGAGTGGCGATGACGCGGCGGCCGAGATCCTAAACCGTCGTTATTCCGCGTCGGGCAAGAGTGAGCCAGCTACGTTCAAGTTCAAAGCCTATGGCAACGGAGTGGACTATGGGACTGCTAAAGTGCGGGCGCTCGTAGATGGTCCTCATGGTGACGTGAGAGATCAGGATGGCGCATCGATTATTGATCGTGAGCAGGCCGGAAAACTTGTGCAACGTGATTGGCGCAAACGTCTTCACAGTCGCCAGGTCCGCGACCTGATGCACTTGGTCGTGTCTGCCCGCGCCGGCACAGATCCGGTTGCGTTCGAGGCGGCAGCAAGAGAATTTCTGCAAGAGCAATTCGCCGAACACAAATTCGTTTTCTCGCAACACGATCCGTTTAATGACCCGAAAGAAGAAGGGGAGGGGGGTAAGCGCCCACATATCCATGTCCACGCTGTAATCGTCACGAAGAGCGAAGCGGGTCAAAAGTTGCGCACATCCCCGGCCGTCTTTGCCCAATGGCGCAAATTGATGGCTGAAAAGGCCCGCAGTCACGGCATCGCCATGGAGGTGACAGACCGCCGAGAGTTTGCCTCACCACCCGCATTCTCGAAAAATCAAGTCAAGCCAGTTGCGTCCGTTGGCAGAACGCTACATCGCGGTACAAGTCCGGCAGCGCAATCACGATACGACAGCAAGCGTCAAGGAGTGCCCGCCTTGCCAAAAACGCCGCAGTCATTAGAGGTAGTTAGAGACGCTATCGAAGTGTGGAGCGATATCGCTGCGTTTTCTCCAGATGATACCATTAGAAAAAAAGCGCAAATATATGAAATAATTGCAATAATGTCGTTAGGAATGCAAAAATCATACACTGCTGATGCGCAAAAACATGTCTCGCATCTGTTATCAAAAATGGTAACTTATGTCTCGGCCGAACAGGAGGGCCACGACATGAAAAACATGATGCAAAAAGACTATGACCAGCGCAAAACTGACATCGATGCGGCCTATCGTGTTGCCGAGAAGGAAATTAGCCTGCACGGGCTAAATCCAGAAAAAATCCTAAAGCCGGTTCGAGAGACAGTTGACCAGTATCTGGCTGACCTCGCGCTCATTGCTGCGGCAAACGAAAAGCGTCAGGCGCAACAAGCCAAAGGATCGGAGGCCCAAACGCAAGCGCCTGCCGCCACAGTCGCGCCGACGGCCAACCTCGACAATGTTCAGAGTGAAATCTTGTCTGAATTGTCCGATGAAAGCAGCGAAGCCGCAAAATTGCGTTATCGGACTATCCAAGTACGGCAGGCAGCAAGTGTCGCAAATCAGCTTCGGCCAGAGGCCGTTCACCAAGAGCCAGAGCAAAGCACAGACGCGAGTGCGCCAGCCGGTGAAGTCAGCCGCGTGGAAGGCTCGCCTATTGCTGCCACGGCCAACAATAAGCCAGAGACACCATTCCCCGATCATTTCAACTCGACATACTTCATCAAGTCCGAGATCAGTGGCGCTCGCATCTATGCCGATTCTCGCGGCAAGGTCGAGCTGTTCCAAGCTGGCGAAAATCGTCTGCGTTCCAAAATAGCCGACGAGAAGACAATCGGTATCATGCTTGATACGGCCGCTCACCGGGGCTGGACGAGTATTGATCTGAAGGGCAGCAAGGAGTTCAAGCAAGCGGCATGGATTGAGGGCCAAGCGAGAGGGATCGCAGTAAATGGCTACACGCCGACCGAACTTGATTGGCAAGCGGTCCGTCAGCGCGAGGAGCCATATCTCACAAACGAGATCCAGCCAGGCAATGTGCGTGAGAAGACTATTTCAAACCTATCAACCAGCTCTGTCAAAGAAAGCAGCGCTGCAAGTATGTCGAAGGACGACGCTATCGAGACTACGACCATTACGACAACTCGCGGGCATCGCGAAGGTGTCAAAGGCATTCTGATCGAAATTGGTTCGCGACCATATCAAGATAAGGAAGGAGCAGAGCGTTCACCATATGCCATCGTTCAATCCGAGACTGCCGGCGCAAAGACGGTTTGGGGTGTGGATATACCTCGTGCTCTCAACGAGGCAAGCGCAAAGCCAGGTGACGAAATTATCTTGTTGCGGGAAGGGGTCCAGCCGGTACCCAAGACCATTATCAAGGAGGTCGACGGCCAGAAGGTGCGTGAAGACGTTATCGTGGATCGTGTCGTGTGGAGTGCTGAGGTGACGGAGAAAAAGCTGGAGGTTGCAAAGCCTGCTGTTGACACGCAACAGAAAGAGAACAATAATAGAACATCCGAAAAGGAACAGAAAAGCCAGAAGCCGGATAGACTGGCCACCTTGCAAAGCAAGGCTCAGCGCCAGCGCGGCAAAGACGAACAAGAGAGATAAGCGATGTTTGAACGGCAAGACACTCTGATTTTCGCCAACACTCGGCGCAATAGCGCCGGTGATGGCCTGGGCGCACTGTTCGGTTGGGTTGTCTTGCTGTTTGGCGTTTTGTGGCTGATTAATGAAGCTGTGCAATATTGCATCAACGCAGTGGTCTCGTTCGGTCAGGCTATCGAAAGCTGGCTTCAGCTCTTGCTTGCCTATTTGCCGTTTTAAAGCCGTATCAGGATAAATCAGCGGCCAGTGCGTTTGGTTCGACATCGATTTTATAGCCCGCCTCTGGCGGGCTTTTTCATGTGATCAATCGTAAACATCCGTTCGACAATCACGAGGAATTGAAATAAATACGCCTCATAGGAACGACGCAATTCCTATGAGGCGTGGAAACCTCTCTCAACAAAAGAAGAGCGCCATTTTGGTGCCACCCACGATCTTTACGGTCGGGGGGCCTGTTGCTATGTCCAGGCTCCCTAAGAGCTAAAGGCGCAGGGCCGCTTTGTTGAGACGGTTCCAACCCCCCGATCACGGGGTCTAAGGTTTGTCGCGGGGGCGTACCGCAGTTGTCATCAGGCCAGGATAAAAAAAAACCGCGCATCACGCGCGGCTTTTCAGTTACGCGGCAGTCTTCTTTCCATCCGGTTCCGGATCTGGCACCGTCGCGTAAAATATCTCAGTCACCGGCCGGCGTACTCGCTTGGGAACGCGATTGGCCGCGTTCGAGACAGCCTCTTCAACAGCCGCAGCACGCGCTTCCATTCGCGCCATTGCAGCGGCAGCAGCGCTCTCCAGATCGGTGGTGTTCTCCTGCTCTGTTGCAGTTTCCTCAACAGCAGGTTCAACCACATTGCTCTCGCTCGATTCCGATATTTTCGGTGTTTCTGGTACGGTTGGCACTTGAGCTTTGACTTGAGGTTTGGCCGATCCTGATGGCGTCACTTGCTCATCAACACCATAGTCATCTGTCAATGCTGGAACAGGCAGGTTGGGCCGATATTCCAACCGTGGAACGGGTGGAAGATGCTCTTCTGCAAATGCTGACGCTGACTTAAAAGGTTCAGTTTCAAAGAACTTGAGTTTGTGGCCAAAGATTGGCTTTTCGCCGCCAACCAGCATCACAAAGCGATCAGCAGGCATTTGCCTCACTTCTTGCGGCATCATCAAATCTCGTTCTCGTATCGTCTCACTGACAGTTCCTTTGCTTTGGCCAAACCATGCCGATGAATGGGACTGCGATGTAAATCGGGTTGTGTACTTACCCAGCGCACGCGAGACATATTCCGTAGTTGGTTGATCATTTGCACCAAGAACCAATTGGTAACCGCAGTTGTTCATCATCGAGTGCCGCACACTCTCACCATAGATGTTGTCCATGGATTTGAGATCCTGAAGGATGAAAGCAAATTTTATTTTATATCCAGCAACAAAAGGCAGTTTTAGCATAATCTCATTCATTTTGCTCAATTGAGCAAATTCATCCAGAATGAAAAGAACATTCACTTTGTTTGCTTTGATGTTCCGTGTAAGACGTGCGGTGAGCTGTTGCACAAACAGCGACATGAGTGGTGAGAGCAATACCAATTCATTGACATCTGGTGTCAAATAGATGGATACATCTTTCAGATGCAGATGCAGATCCAGATCAATGTCTGTATATTCTGTGGCGGCGGCAATTCTCTCATTTTTCCACGGTTTCATTGCATTTTGTACGTCGGTGAGAGCCGACGCAGCAGTTTTTTCACTCAGAGCAATAAAGAAGTTGAAGCTTTCTCTCGTAAAACGGCAAAGCTCGGGCTCTTTGATTAAAATGTCCTTCATCAGCTCTTGAAGGTTAACGCCGCAGTTGAGGATTTTATTGACCTCACTCAAGTTTCGGCGGTGATTGTAATATTCGCTTTCGAGGACGTAGCTGATCAAGCCGCCAAGCACTTGTTGGGCCATATCTTGCCAGACGGCGTTATCACCGCCTTTCGATGGGATCAACTGTATGGCGATGTTTTGAATATCAGTCGTTCGCAGCCCTACTTCCAGGCGCACAGAATGGAGAGGGTTGAAATGGAAGGTTTCTTCCGCGCACGGATTAAAGCGAAAGACGCGGTTTCCATTTTTCGCGCGATAGCCTGCCGTAGCGTCCCAAACCTCCCCCTTGAGATCGAGAACGACGAGCGATCCCTCATGCATCAATGCATTTGGAATCACATAGCCGACACCTTTACCAGCCCGTGATGGGGCAATGATGAGGTGATGCCGATCATCCTTAACGCGCAAAATGTTCTCCCGAAATCTGCCAAGGATATGACCGTCATTCTGAACCAGCCTCCGGCCTTCAGATCGTCGCGCGTTTGAAAAGCCGCTTCGCCCAGAGGGCTTTTCTTTTTGCGGAAGGCTACGAGAAAGAAGACTCCCGACAACAGCAAAGCAACAACGAATGCCGTTGCGAAAGCGCGCTGCACAACAGGGTTGGACGCATAATTCCACATCTGAATAACGGGGGCCATCGGATCGTCCAGCATAGCCGTCATGATGCGCCAATCATGATACACGAAACCGAGAACAAATGCGTAGATGATCGGCGTCACAATTGTCGAAAACAGCAGCCATATGACTGCCCTAAATATGAATTTCCGACGCCTGAATTGCTTAAACATCGTCGTACCTCGCAAAATATATTTCGGAAACTTTGCGCACGCCGTCCACGCGCTTGAGCTGAACCACCATAGGGATCACAGACTTTATGTAGCTCATCAGCTCGGTCTTAGAGAGTGTCGCCGCCATGCCAGACTCCATCACCATGAATGCCAAGCGTTCAAAGGCGGCGCGCGGCGAATCTGCGTGCACAGTACACATTGAGCCGGGATGCCCCGTGTTCACAGCTTGTATGAACGAGAATACCTCACGTCCACGTACCTCTCCGACAAAGAGACGGTCAGGCCGCATGCGCAGCGAAGCTTCAAGCAAATCTTGAACCGTCACTTCCGTTACGCTTTGGCCCCCTTTGCTCGCCAGAAGAGAAACCACATTATGGTGTGGTGGTGTTAGTTCGGGCGTGTCCTGAAGCGTGATAATTCGTTCTGACAGAGGGACGCTATGCAGACATGCATTCATGAACGTTGTCTTGCCGGAACCTGTCCCGCCGCTAATCAGCATCGTCATGCAGTTCTTGATAGCCATGGTGATCGCCGAATAAACGTCACCTTCCTTCAACAATTCGATCAATCGACGATCTACGTCCACACCTATGTTGTCAGACACCTTCACACCTGATAGTCCGCAGCGTCCCGGTAGGCTTCGAGCGTCATGTTGCTGACGACCTGTTTCCGGATCGATATTGCACCACCGCTTGCAGCAGCCGGCGCGAGCACAATTTGCACACGCTCACCCGTTGGCAATCCGGCACTCAGCAAAGGATTTTTTTTATTCACGTACTGATCTGTTAGGCCCGCGACAGATTGGGCTATTTCTTCAATTTTGCTGGCGGTCAGGGCTGCAATTTCATGGAGCTCCATATTTGGAGCTCCAGCGCGTTCAATGTAGACAATCCCGGTCCGTTGACGGATATTTCGATGACCATTGGATCGCTCAAAAAGCGATGCAAAGGTTCAAGCGCATGCTTGAGCACAAAGCTCGGTTTCGCACTTACATCAAGAGTTTATCGACCGCGACGTTCATGCTTTATATCCTTTAGAGCCTCCGTCACCGGATCGTCATAAAATGCGCTGAAATCCAGATCCTGCCTGACGAAGATATTGATGCGCGCACCTTGTTGGACATCTATCGTCGGCGGAATGTCTATCGTTTTTGACAGTGTACGATCAGCCATCCTCGAAAAAGTGTTGGCGATCGTCTGACGCGCTGTTGCCGCTCCATCGCTTTGCGAATTACCAGATCCGCTACCAGTGATATAACTTGTGCCCGCGCCAACGATCGACATCATAATCGCGCTGCCAAATCGAGCGCGCCAATGATTGTCGATTTGACCAGTCAAGCCAGAACGACCAATCGCGTCAGTGCCGATCGACCCCAGGCTGACATTGACGCCATCGCTTCTAATCAAGCGGTTCCAAATGACGAAAACCCGTGTCTGGCCGGTGGTTAACTCAGATTTATATTCGCCAAGAAGTCGTGTGCCTGCCGGCACGAGAACGCGCCGACCATCAAACGAATAAACATCCTCGCTCGTGGTCGCCCTGATTTCTCCCGGAAGATCTGAACTTATCGCCGTTTCCAATATGCCCGGAATCATGGTCCCTTCAGGTATCACGGCATCGAGGCGGCTGATCTTGGATGCTTTGGCCGATCGTTCACCCAAGTTGGCAGAGTTTGCAAGGAACTTGCTATTTTCGTCCGACCCGGCAACGCCAGACGATGATTGTGGTGCATTGTTTCCAATCAACCCTGCTGATTGTTCAGATGATGATGATTCATCTAACTCGATCATTCCAGAGCGGTATCGCGCCGGAAATGCGTCTTCATGAACGACCTCACTTACTGGAGCCGTTTCAGGAACTGTGACGATAGGCGGCGGCGGCGGTACCTCGAATTTCGTGGGTTCTTCCACCGCTTTCGGAGCTTCAATCTTGACAATCGGCGGCTCTGCACTTTTCCCTGTATCAGCCGTCTTCGTGAACCCACCCGGCCGAAAGCCGGAGGTTCGAAACTCTTCATCGGCAGGCTGTACACTTTTTTGTTTGGAACCCCCGCTGTTGCCAAGAACGAGATACAAACCCGCCAAAGCCAAAACAATGATTGCAATTCCTGTCAAGCGGCTTTTACGCTTTGTGTTAGGGTCAGCAATCTCAGCGTTCTCCTCTAACAATGCTTCTAAATGTGGGTTTGCAGACATTAGTTACCGCTCCTCGATCTTAAAGTTGCTTTGCTATCCTTCGCAGGCCCGGTAATGTTCTCGTCCGGTGCACCGAGTTCCGGCTTTTTGACGTTAAAAATGCAGGTGAAATCAGAACCGTCGCGTAACGTGAACTGATCATAGCTACCATCTACGACGATATATTCCCCTTCACGGCGATGATTGAGCAGACGTTCCGAATAGTCGGAGCTGACCGCAAAAATCGCCGGTACTGTTTTGTTTGCGGGAAATTTGAAGAATGTTTTCTTGCCATCATCAAAGATCATCAACGGCTTCAGTTTATCACCGCCCTTGTATGTGTAGTCGATGTTGACATGCGCTTTGTCTATTCCAGATTGATTTGGATTGGCTGCGCGGGCTTCGGCCTCTCTCTTCAAACTCGCATTTACTTCATTTTCAGGATAGATGAACCTGACACCGAATATCTCTTTCGAGGCTTTTGGCGCATTGTCATGCAACTCGAAGAAATAAATCCTCTTGTTTGTGACCACATTCAGATTTGTAACCACGTTCTGAGCTATCGGTTTCAAGAACAGAAGGTTTCCGCGCTTGTTGGGCTTGACCCGCCAACTATCAGTGTCGCCTAAAGCAACTGTTTC
>CAVMKL010000102.1:0-35349 GCA_963682175.1 Triglochin maritima | reverse complement strand
CGGTATTCTCTATATTTTTTGGTTATGTTACTAAAGATATGTTTATTGGGTTAGGATCTAATTTCTTTCAGGATAATAGTTTATTTATACACCCTAGTCATGAGATTATGTTGGACACAGAATTTGCTGTACCTACTTTATTTAAGATTTTACCTCTAATATTTACTGTCTCATTAAGCGTAATTTCAATTATTATATCTGAATTCACACCTAAAGCACTGATAAACTTTAAGCTGTCTAGATTTGGGTATAACATTTTCAGTTTTTTCAACCAACGTTTCTTAATTGAAATGTTCTATAACAGATACGTAACAGACCTTGTATTGAAGCTAGGAGGGCAGACTACTAAAGTAATAGATAAAGGTTCTATTGAGTTGGTAGGACCTTTTGGCTTAGAGAAAGGTTTATTAAACCTAAGCAGAAACATATCTAAATTAGATACAGGAGTTATTACTTCATATGCCTTGTACATACTTGTAGGATTAACCTTCTACATAGTATTACCTTTATTCTATGAGCTAGACAACAACCTGCTATTAATAATAATGTTTGCTTTAATAACAATAAAAAAACAATAAAAAAAGACCTTAAACATACAATTTCGTATTTCTATATAATTGAATAGGCTGAATAATAAATCTTCTAGTTATACTAAATATTGCCTTTCGGCTTAGCCAATATAAAGGTATCTATGATCAGCGTAGGTACGTTATTAGGTAACACTTATAACAATAAGTGTCTTACGTATTAGAGCACATACGTTATTTACATAATTTAAGTAAACAGTAATAACTACACCACATGCAACCCATAAAAGATGCCAAAGTATTGTCTGTTTTTTTTTTTGTTTTTTTTATTAATAAAATCGTTTAAGATTATGTTATTTTACGCTACAGTAAGAATACCAGATTGTACTGGTAAACTAGCGAAAGCATGAGGTTTAGGTGGGCTATTTAAACATCACTCTAAACTTAAGAACGCTCTGTTAAGTAGGAACTGTAAAAAGTCAGAAAAGAATTGTGGTATAGCTCATGGGTATCTAGACACACTTTCACCTACAGTTAATTGTACGTATAGTATGTTCAAGAATAGTCATGTTGCTACAACAGATATAATAGACCCAAAACTACTTACTAAGTTTCATCCTGCAAAAGCATCAGGGTAATCGCTGATCCTTCTAGGCATTCCTTGTAATCCTAAGAAGTGTTGAGGGAAAAAAGTAACGTTAACACCTATGAATAATATTCAGAAATGAACTTTACCTAACATTTTATCATAGTTTAGCCCCAACATTTTAGGTATTCAGAAGTATCATGCACTAAATAATGCGAATACTGCACCCATACTTAAAACGTAATGGAAATGTGCTACAACATAGTAAGTATCGTGGAATGCTATATCTAATGAGGCATTAGCTAAAACTACTCCACTTAATCCTCCTATAGTAAACATAAACACAAAACCTAATGCGAATAGCATAGAAGGTGTTAATTGTAATGATCCTCCGTAACAAGTAGCTAATCAGCTAAATATCTTTATACCTGTAGGCACTGCGATTATTAGTGTAGCAGCTGTAAAATAGGCACGTGTATCTACGTCTAACCCTACACTATACATGTGATGGCTTCACACTACAAATCCTAACACACCTATAGACATCATGGCGTACACCATACCTAGGTATCCGAATACGCTTTTATTTGAGCTAGCTGATATTGTTGTACTTATAATACCAAACCCTGGTATAATTAATATATACACTTCAGGGTGTCCAAAGAATCAGAACAGGTGTTGGTACAATATAGGGTCTCCTCCACCAGCTACTTCGAAGAATGATGTATTAAAGTTTCTATCTGTTAAAACCATAGTAATTGCACCGGCAAGTACAGGTAAAGATAATAATAATAGCACAGCTGTAACTAAAATTGCTCACCCAAATAAGGCTAATTTGTGCAGCCTTATACCAGGACTTCTCATGTTCAATATAGTTGTTATAAAGTTATTTGCACCTAGTAAACTACTTATACCTGATAGGTGTAAAGCAAATATTGCTAAATCCACACTAGGTCCACTGTGACTTTGTATACCGGATAAAGGAGGATACAATGTTCATCCTGTACCAGCACCGTTTTCAATTGTACTAGCAAAAATAAATAATACAAGACTAGGAGGTAGTAATCAGAAACTAATATTATTTAATCTAGGGAAGGCCATATCAGGTCCTCCTACTAATAAAGGAAGTAAAAAGTTACCAAAACCTCCTATCATAGCGGGCATAACCATAAAGAATATCATAAGTATTGCATGTGCAGTTATAATACTGTTATATAGTTGATTGTCCGCTATATACTGAACACCGGGTCCAGACAGCTCTAATCTTATTAATACGGAAAAGGCTGTTCCTAGTAAACCTGAGAATAATGCAAATATAAGATATAAAGTTCCTATATCTTTTGCGTTACTACTAAGGAATCAACGTTCAGATCACATGGATATTGCTGAGTTGTGTACGTCATTTATCTCGGATCCGTGATTCTGACTGGCTATATTAGATACATATTCGTAATTTTGTGTATTAATAGAGAAGCGAATGCGACAACAGCAGTATCATATATAAAACTCAACTCTACAAATAACTACGACTCTTTATCGTAGAATAAATACCGCATTAAATGTATAAGTATTATAGCCTTAAATAGTACGCAACTATGATTTATATCTAAAAATTAGTGTTTTTCTTAAAGAAAAAAAAATTAACAAAAATAAGTGTAAGTGCTTATATGTCAACGATGTAAAAGCGCCGTAATTGATTTTGTTAATTATACTTATGTAAGAGCTATGAGATTTGAACTCACATAAAAATGATTAAAAGTCACATGCTTTACCATTAAGCTAAGCTCTCTCAATAGTATACATGTAGTCATATGTTGTACATCTTTTTTTCAAGAAAAAAAAAAGAAGGGAGGTCGAATGTTGATATTTAATTTATATAACTTTATACCACTCTATAAACAATGACATAATGGTAATAATTCTCACCTAAGATTTGAACTTAGACCCAGATATTAGAAGTATCCTGCTCTACCATTAAGCTAGTAAGAATTTTAACTATAAATATAAACGTTATGCTAGTATAGGGTACTAATGCATTACTTAAAGAGACAAGGAGGAATTGAACCCCATATTTCCGATCTGCAATCAAAATGTAAAACCTTTTACTGCATGTCCCCCTTTTTTATATAATAAAAAAAAAAGTACCATAAAACGCGTGCAAGACTCGAACCTGCAACCATTGTGTTCGTAGCACAACACTCTACCATTGAGTTAACACGTTTATTTAAATGATTTAGATTAACCGGTAGTGATACTTATATTGTAATAGTCCAGGGTCGACACATAGAGCCCTTGACATGAATCGAACATGTGTCAGAATATTAACAGTATTCCGCTCTACCATTGAGCTACAAAGGCTGCATAAATATAGTCGTTAGCACAATTACAATTATATAATAGCATATAATATGTATATATAATAAAATGTAATATGATACAATATTACGTATAATTAATTAACTTTTTTTTTGTTTTAAATGGGGTTACAACGTGTAATAATATTAAAGCAAACTAATATTACTAGGTATAATATCGAAACTATACACGATACAAGGAATTAGCACTATAAAGGCTATAATTATTGGTAAAAGTATTGTTCAAGAGAAAGACATCAATTGATCAAAACGTATTCTAGGGAAAGACGCTCTAACTCATATAAATATAAATATCATTACACATGATTTTATACCTATAATTAGCCCTGTCACCATTCCTTCTAACAATGGGCTATTGAAAATTTCAAGTCCTTCATATTGCACTCCGTGTTGAGCATAAACAGGACTACCATATTCTACCGGCAAGAATAACAGGTCCAATAAATACTGCACTCCGTTAAATATGTAAAATAAGAATGAAAAGTCAAATAAATACCCTCCTAAAAATAGCATAGTGTTCAGTATACATATAAGTACTATACTACCATACTCCGCTAAAAAGAAGAAAACAAATATAACTGCAGCGTGCTCTGTCATAAATCCACTAACTAGCTCCGATTCCGCCTCCGCTAGATCAAAGGGAGCTCTGTTAGTCTCTGCTACACTTCCTATAAAGAATATGATAAATATAGGAAGTAATGGCATTATAAATCATACTGCTCTTTGAGCTTCAATGTTCACAGTCAAGTTAAGGCTACCACTTAATAATACCACCAACAGTATAGCTGAACTCAGTATAAGCTCATAACTTATTAGTTGGGCTGTACTTCTTAATGACCCTAGAAAAGCATATTTGGAGTTTGCAGATCAACCAGCCAATAGTATACCATAAGTAGATAAAGAAGAAACAGCTAGCATATATAAAATACCCAAATTAAAATCTGATAGAGCCAATCCGGGCCCATAAGGTACAACAGCATAACCTAAAAGAGAGAAAATCAATGTTATTACAGGACCAAGAAAAAACAAAACTAGGTTAGCTTGTGTAGGTGATACGTACTCTTTCAATATAAGTTTAAGAGCATCTGCAAATGCTTGTAAGAGACCGTAGTATCCTACTACATTAGGCCCCAACCTTCTCTGCATACTTGCCATAGTTTTTCTTTCAGCCACAGTAACAAAGGCAACGGTTAAAAGCACAGGTACAGTAACTAATAGTACTTCAACTATTGATACGATTGTCGGTGAGTACAACATACTAACATATAAATATAAAGTAAATTATACAAAGATATTATTTGCTTCTTATTTTTCTTAAAAAAAAAAGTAATAGAAGACAAGTATCTACCTGCAAATTAAAATGAAGAGTAGTAAGGGTTTAAATGTTTAAACCTATGGCCCTAGCGTTATAAACGAGGTCATACAAATTACTTATAACTAAAAGCGTTTTTTTTTTTTTTCGTCTTTGTTATCTATCCTGGAATAGTGCACTGTTCGATTCGTCCACTATATGTTTACCTTCCGAATAAGTCTTTCTTACTTTAACACCGCACTCCTCCATATAATCTTCGTGCGCCTCCAGTGTACGTACCTTCTCTCTTAACTCCAAGTCTTTTATTGCATAATTAAGCAAAGTATTACTATCACTCCTAGCACCTTCATGATTAATTTTAGCAGTATTATAATTGTTAACAGAGTTGGCCACATCTCTAGCCAGTTTTGCACGCTCTCGTTTAACTTCATCAACCTGCTGAGGATTCAAAGTATAATTATTATTATTATTATTATTATTAGATGGTTGGCCCCCTGGCCCCATAGGACCTCCAGGACCTGTAGGCCCTGTACTTCCTCCGGGATTGCTTGAAGGACCAGCATTGTTCATAAAAATATTGTACAATAACCTTAATATCTTACCTAGTAATATACAAAAAGTAATAAGTACAGTCGAAAATAATATTAACGAAATGATACTACTAAGTAAAGGATATCTATTCTTGAAATCAGAGAAGCCAAAGGTGAAGAAATACAGAGAAATTGTGCTAACTACATTAATGGTAAACACGCCGTATAAAGGAGGATTAAACATGTTAAATATAAGTAGCACAACAGACATATAGGCAATAAAGGGTAAAACATGAGAGCTATTATTGGTAAAAAACCCAAGTAATCTTAAAGTTACAATATGCATGGTATAGATTAGAACTAAGACCACAAATAAGTAATTAAAAAGTGGGATGGTCAAACAGACGTTTAAGACCCTCAGTAATAAACAGATAGGAACAAAAAAAGTCACACCACATCAACAAAATGTCAGTATAGTATTGCACCTTCCATACCTAGATGATGATTTTCAGTTAAATGATATGCCACTAAACGTCAAAAACCCACGGCTATGAACATTGTTCCTATGATAACGTGTAATCCATGGAATCCAGTTCCAAAATAGAAACAAGATCCGTATGCACCGTCAGTTATAGTGAAAGAAGAAACTGAATATTCTACATATTGGAACAATGTAAATACAACAGCTAAAACTATTGTAAACAGGGCTCCGTACAAGGCACCATTTCTGTTACCTTGTATCAGAGAATGATGAGAATAAGTAATAGTAACTCCAGAAGCCAGTAATAATACAGTGTTAAGTAACGGTAATTCAAAAGCGTTAATTGCTTCTATACCCATAGGAGGTCATTGTGCACCTAACTCTACAGTAGGTGATAAAGCACTATGAAAGTAGGCTCAGAATATAGCTAAGAAAAACAGAGCTTCAGATATTATAAACAATGATACTCCCATGTTTAAACCTTTTTGCACAGCTAAAGTATGGTTACCTATATAAGTACCTTCTGATATAACGTCTCTAAATCAGAAAAACATACTTGACATTAAAAGTATTAAGGCTAAAGGTAATCAGTAAGCTGCATATGTAAATCCATGCATGCTTAAAACACCCGATGTTGTTAAGTCTAGTAGACTTACACAAGTTAATATAGGTCAAGGTGAAGGTGACACCAAATGAAATGGGTGACCTTGAAATACGCTACGACTCAAGTTTGACATAATAAACAAGTGTGTATCTTACTCAGTAAAACCTCTTTATCTATTTCCTATGTACTTTATTTTTCTTATAAATAGAAATAAATACAATTCTAACACGTTAATCACCTAGTACATTTCTAGGATTAGCCAGAGGAGAAATTCGAATTCTCATTCTTAATGCATGAAATTAATGTTCTAACCATTGAACTACTCGGGCTGTATTATTGTAGTTGAATTTTTCGCATTATTTGAACCGTTAGCTCAACTACAGTAGTAGGGGCATTATATCTGTGTATGAAGACAGTACAAAGTAATTAGTTTACTTAACCTATTATCACTTTTTCTAAGAAAAAAGATAAAGTTATTGTTATTACAACAAAGCCAGTTTATTGAACACATTACTCACCTAAGACTTGAACTTAGACATAAATATTAGGAATATTCTGTTCTACCATTAAACTAGTAAGCATATATCTTTTACTCATACTCCATTCTTTTTTTTTTCACAAAAAAAAGATTATAGTAATACAAGATAAGTTTTGGACATTATAGCTGTTATTTTTACACTAATTATTGACAAGGGTGTATATCCTGACTTGAACAGGAAACTTACTGTTCCACATACAGTTGTTCTGCCTATTGAACTATATCCACCTTGGGCTCCTTATGTTGGAGTGACTCGAACACTCATTGGTAAATACCAAAAATTTATGACTTACCGGTTAGTCCACAACATATTAATTATCTTACTTTGTTTTTTTTAAAAAAGATTAGGAAGAAAAGGAATCGAACCTTCGACAGCCTCAGCTATTGAGTTTACAGCTCAACCCATCGTACCAACAAATGGAACCTTCCTTTTTGATAATTGTAAAATTGTTACCTTTGTACATCTTTTTTTTAGAGAAAAAAAGAAGAGACGTTTCTATTGCATAGTTATTAGTATTGTATTAGTTACTTTACTGCTTAAGGTAAATCCGACTTGAACGGATAAGATTTTAAATCAAGTAGTCCTAAGCTACTCATGTCTACCAATTCCATCATTACCTTTTTTTTTTCCTTCAAAGAACCTATGCTCGAGATAAGATTTGAACTTACAACCTAAACATCTTCAGAGTTCCGCTCTACCAGGTTGAGCTTCTCGAGCTTATTATCTTGTTTTTTTTTTTTCTCTTTTGGAGATATTAGGGATCGATCCTAAAATAACGATATGCAAAATCGCAGTTTTACCAATTAAACTATATCCCCTTTTGTCCACAAAAAAAGAGCTATCTTCGGAGTTTTATTTTTGTCATAGTCGTATTAAAAACCTTTCTAGCTATAGCCCTTTCCTCCGCTATAACCTGTGGATGCCTGCCCTACTAATTATGTTCTAAAAAAAAAAAAAAATAACCCACTTGGGATTTGAACCCAAAATTTAATGGTGAAAACATTACGTCTTAACCCTTTGACCAGTGGGTCTTTGAGTGAAACCTAATTTACAAAGAAATATCCGCGGTGTAAATTTTCATATTATGAATTAAACATATCCAAGAAACGAATCGAACGTTCACGACTAACTGTCAGAAAAGCTTAAATTTTCCCTGTCTACCAATTCCAGCACTCGGATTCACCTATTAACTTGTAATATATTTTAGGTAATAAAAAACTTTATATGTATATAAAGCAGATATTAAGCCAGAATGATTTGAACACTCATCTGAGCTATCATGAGCAGCTTGCTTTACCAATTAAGCTATAGCCTTTATTTTACTTCTATGTGACTAAGAAAAAAAAAAAGAGAATTTTTTAATGTATTATATAAGTGTATTATTTAGTTTTTAATAAAATTAGTACTTTGTATCTTAAGACCTCAAAATCCTTTCAACCAAAGCCTATACAATTATAACTTAATAGTTACAAACTCACAACCCATAATAAAATAATTTATTACGAATAACAAGCTAATAATTATAAAGTCATAATTCGTAATAGTGTATTACGTATATTTAAGAGTATATCAAGATAAACTTTATGCCTATATGCATTCAGCATTTATTTATAGCTAACGTAGCTTTATTGCCGTGCCCGTGGTACATATGTGTATCTAATTACATCATATCCTATATGAAAATGACACTAACCTGTTGTGCATATATCATATCGTTGCCCATAAACAACAAATAAACTAGAGGTTAACATACCCAACTCCTTTCGTACGAAGGGGCTATTCTTGTTTTACTCTAATTTCTTCTAGAAGATAGAAACCATACTGTCTCACGACGTATTTAACCCAGCTCGTGTAGCTCTTTAACCGACGAACAGTCGTACCCTTCATGATTCCTGCATTCATGTGGATGAGCTAAGCCGACATCGAGGTGCCAAACTGCGCACTCAATTTGTACTCTCTGGCGCAATTAGCCTGTTATCCCTAGCGTAGCTTTTTTCAATAATCCAAGACCTTTCCTTTCTGCATCTTGTGATCGTATGCCCCACTTACGTGACTGATAGACGTGTAAGTCAAACAGTAAAGCAAGGTTAAGCCATTAAACTTTAACAGTAATATTAAAAATCATCTTTAAACCTAGTATTCCCTAAGTTGTAGACAAGTAAAAACAATAAGATTAATGTTTTATTAACATCTATTTTCCATATAGTTAAAACCTTACTTAAAAAATATAATTATTCTAACCTAATAGAATTATAACTGAATAGATTAAATAATAATCTATAGCATAGTAAAATAGTAATTGCCTATATTAATATCTACAACTGACTAAAGTCATAGCTACAATAATAGCGCATATCATTAACTTAAGTAGATGAATTTACAATTTTAACTTTGGATACACCCAGGTACTTTTTATGGGATCTGTGCCCCGCATAAACTATCCACTAGCAACTGTTTCCTTTACATTGTCCCTATGATAGACACCATCATAAAACATAACGCGGTTAGCTATTACATTTTACAACTATATCTTATCATAAAGATTAATGTTATTTTTCTTTTGGATAAGCTCAGCTATACTAGGTAACATTTAGTTACTTTATTTAATCTGACAAAAAAGAACTCTTGGTCACTACATAACTTTTTTCTTTCAAAAAAAGTCTAGTGCAAACCTACAGTTGTCAGGTATTTTGTAATACTCGAAAAAATAATCTAGTACGCAACTGATATGATAAACATAATAAAGGTGTTTCAATTGTATTTTGTCAACTACCTTATACACTACAATTCGTTACATCATATCCAATTACTAGCAACAGTAAAGCTGCATAGGGTCTTCTCGTCTAACTAGAAGAAAACTGTATCTGCACAGTTATTCCAATTTCACTGAGACAATCATTGAGACAGCTGTTGTATCGTTAAATCATTCATGCAAGACCGCATTTAACGGCCAGGGTATTCCGCTACCTTAGGACCCTCATCGGTAAGGCCGCCATTGATTGGGGGTTCCTTCAAAACCTAGCCTATTTTATTCAACTAAGAAAATCCGTTAACCAGCCAACATCGGGCAGAAATCACACTCAATACTTTGATTTAAAATCTTATGCAAAGTGCTTTGTTTTAATTAAACAGTCGTACAACACCATTTTATGTCTCCTCTTACAAAAGCTACTATACAAGTAAGTATAATAGCCCTATAATGGCACACCTTATCCCTAAGTTACGGTGTCAATTTGCCGAGTTCCTTAATGATTGTTATCTCAAACGCCTTTGTATTCTCTACTTGCTTACTTGTGGTAGTATTTAGGTACGGTTGATATCTTGTAATTTTTTTCCAGAACGTCCATTAGATTTCCGCTCATTATTTATTTACGTTCCAGGTTAAGTTGCTATTGGTTTTACCCGCACGAACTTGAGTCTTGAACCCTTTTATTTTTTGCGAGAAGACGTTGTTAAATATACTTTAAGAATTTCCCATCATTTAATCCTTTAGGTCAGATCAATAAACTTAGGGGCCGTTACTTCAGTGAATACCATAAGCTTAAGGCGAGGGGTAATCCCTTTATCGTTACTCATGTCAGCATTCTCACTTGGGATATTTTCGCTGTTCTTATTTTTTCTAAAAAAAGAAGATAACTGCTTAATTTATATCGATGACATAAACTTATGAAAATTTACCCAATGTTCCGCTACCCCATGAAATAGAATTCTCTATTTGCATGTACAAGGTTTCGGTATGTTGTTTAGATCCGTTAAATTTTCGGTGCGTTTAACTTAACCGTACATCGTATTTATTAATATTAATGCAGGTTGTAATCAAACCAGTGCTCTGTTACGAGGTCTTAAAAAAATGGCCGCTTCTAAGCCTATTTCCTGGCTGTGTATGAAAAAAACTACCTTAATTTCACTTAACAACAATTTTGGAACCTTTAACTCTTGTTCTGGGCTGTTTCCCTTTAGACATACAACCTTATCGTAATATGTCTGACAGTCTAATATTCATCTATTGCCCTTCCGAGAGCAAATACTCACTGATAAAATCTTCACGATCCCCCAATATATATAAATTTACAAATATGTAAACTTATCTGAGATCACAATTCTGTACCTGCAATGATGTTTTTATACTCTCTCCCTCTGTCTACTCACATTTCTAACGAATGATATTAGTATCAAAAGAAAGTATAAATTATTTAAACTACCTACTTATATAGGTTTCGCGGAAAACCAGCTATCCTAGTCAGTTTTGTCTTTCACTAACTTACCACAATTCTTCAGATATCTTTACAACGATAACCTGTTCGGGCTTTTATAACCCTGATCATGGTAAGATCACTAGGCTTCGGGTCTAATACCAGATACTAATTCATTAATTAATAATTGGTTTATCTAGGATTATCTAACTTTTCAGCTTCCATTTCCCCCACAGGGGATACAGAATAGAAAGAATAAAGATTATCTCGCATCTAATATTAACTTGCTGACCCATTATGCAAAAGGTACGCTCTCATTCATGGTTTAACACAAACTTGAGCTGCTTATAAAACTACTATTTCAAAAATTTCCCTTACGCTACTTATTCACTGTCGCTTGTATATCATATTTAGTCTTAGAGAAAGGTTTCCCTATGTTCAAACAGATTTGCTCCATTTTACTTTAAAGACTGCTCCTGTATCACTTTTAGGTGATGTCAGAATCTCATTTGATTTTTATTCCTGAAGTTACTAAGATATTTCAATTCACTTCGTTTAAAAATTGGATTTCTCCTGGAATTAGGTTAATCAGAATACTTACGTTTGCTTTCATCCTTTAGCCTTAACTTGTGTTCCTTGATATACAGCTATTTATCCATAATAGTTTCTTTATATACTTAACATCATAAATATGATGAAATTTCACATTACATATAAAATACATTATTAATTTTAATGTACATGATAAAACGTTGTTTTATTGTACTATTTTCTTTTTCTCTCTTTCTTCCTTTTCGGGTTATTATGATTCGAACATAACACATCCTCAACCCAAATGAGGCGCCTAACCAACCTGGCTCTAACCCGTTTAGTTATAATTTACCTTTATGTTAAGATTAAATACACAACTTATTCTAAATGTCTGGCAGTACTAAAAAAAAATTAACAATAGTGCCTATTGTTACTATATTTTTAGTTGTTAATTATCTTTTTTTCAGAGAATATCCGATTCGAACGGATGCGGTTTTTTAAACCAAATAAGTTTCAAGCTTACCGCTATAAACCACTCAGCCAATTCTCTTATAACAATATATGAGCCATTATCTGCACACTACTTAAATTGATTTAAGCTTATGGCTGATTCCTCGATGACTTGAACATCGAACATACTCTTATCAAAAGTACACTTTACCTATTAAGTTAAGGAACCCGAAGTCTACTTTTAAACAGCAAATTTATAACTATCCATTAGTAACTAACCAAGAGCACTCAGACTTGAACTGAGGACTAGAAGTTTGAAGCTTCCTGTTTTGCCAATTAAACTATACTCTTTTGATATATTAGATGTCTGTAAATTATTTTTTTTTTTATTAAAAAAAACATTATACGGAAAAGAGATGAATCGAACATCCAAGTGTATAAACACAATATTTAGCAAATATCTTGCCCTACCAATAGCAACTTTTCCATTATATTTTGCCCATAATAGAGATATACGAGTTAGGCCGGCTACGATCCGACATCTTTTTTCTTGACAAGAAAACACTTTACCAATTAAGTTAATAACTCTTTAGAGTTTTTTATGCAAAATATATATTTTGCATAAAGGTCACTATCACATAATACTACGGCCAATCGAACTCGAATCGATACACATCGTTTGGAAGACGAACGGTCTACCATTAACCTATGGCCGTACACTATTTATCCATATTATTTCTGTTAGCAATAATCTATATGGTCCTTAGGAAATTAATATGGTCACATCATTTTATATAATATGATATCGTATGGTATCATGTCAATATATAGCATAATAAACTGTTACATCGCACCACTACACCTAGTATGGTGTGGTTAGCACTTATAAGTTACTTGCTCCTACTTTGGAAATGTCTATTGTATCCCTTACTAGTCATAAATAAATAATGGAGGAGCTGCATCCTTATTATGATCTCCTAGTAGTCCAAGTTATCGTATTAACCATTAGCCTTTATATAATGCATCCTTTATAACTATTACATTTAATTACGTTATACTCCTAAATATATTAAAGGGGTGATCAAACAACATTACCTTATAAATGACTATAATAACAGGAATAAGATTTAAAAAAGTAGGTATAACTACTTTTATACTTTTTGATAGACGTACTCTCATTACAGGTAACGCCGGAGACGGTAATAACGATAGTGATAGCAGTAGCGTAAGTAGTAACAATGACTTTGACCCGTCAAACGGTCATGAAGTAGACAATTCTCAGGAAGTAGCTCGTAACTTTTATGGTGACAGAGAGGGTTTAAACAATTACTTTGAGGAGAAAGAAACAAGTATAAGATCGGCCTTGGAATCCGATATGCAAGCAACTAGAGGTACTGAATTTGACAACCCTCAATATATTAATCAGCTTGTAAGTGATAATCATACCCTTCTAGCGGAACTTGAAAGAAGTAAAGACACTATACGTGATCTTGCAGACATACCCTTGTCTGAACCTTCGTCAGATTCTCCTCAGAACTTTCCTCAAGATAGTTCAGAAGTGGAACGTACAGATTTTATGAGTGGGTTCGATGAAGAGGACAACTAGGTCCTATTTTGGGTGTTTATTTAGATTTAACTTTAGGCATATTTCCAGTTTCGATTTTACATAATGTTTCGGTTATCTTACTTCGAGTTATGGTTTAACCTTATTTGATGCTTTATAATATATTTTACACGATTATTCGCAGTAAAATAATATAACCGATCCTTTACAACTATTACATTTAATTACATTATACTCCTAAATATATTAAAGGGGTGATCAAACAATATTATCTTTTAAATGCCACAATTAGTACCATTCTTCTTCATAAATCAAGTAGTATTTGCATTCGTTATATTCGTACTGTTAATATACGTTTTCTCTAAATTTATATTACCTAGATTCGTTCGTTTGTTTGCAGCACGTTTATTTATAAGTAAATTATAGTATACAATTTACCTTTACGGACTACTTAAATTGCTGGTATTGTAATATATCTTAATTTAGATATCAGCTATTATACACCGATATTAACGTAATGACATCTGCCATACTTTGCAATAATTGCTATTGTGATACTGAATTTTACTAGTTTCCATATTGTTTTTTTTTATTAAAAAATAAACAGTTACCTTAGCTACGCTGGGGTATATTATTTATATAATATACAAATAATAATGGTAAAGGACAAATTAAGATTATTAGTGGTTTTGTATATATAGTATTATAGATACTATTAACGTTCGAGGCGTTATTAGTATTTTTGCAAATAAATGCATCTATATCCTAATAAGATGAATTTCTTTCAAGATATAATAAGTCCATTGGACCAGTTTGAAATAAGAAACTTGTTAAGCATACATGCTCCTGTGATGGGTAATGTATCACTGTCAATAACAAACATAGCATTATACCTGACAATAGGTGGGTACCTAATCGTGATGATAAGCGTTTTAAGTACAAACAATAATAAAATAGTACCTAACGCTTGATCTATATCTCAGGAGTCAATGTACGCCACTGTACATAGTATAGTAGTGGGGCAAATAAACGAAAAAGGGGGTCAAATATATTTTCCTTTTATGTACGTACTATTTGTGTTCATTTTATTCAATAACTTAGTAGGTATGGTGCCTTATAGCTTTGCATCTACAAGCCACTTTATATTAACTTTCTCACTTAGTTTTACTATCGTGCTAGGTGCAACTATATTAGGTCTAAGCAAACACGGGCTTAAATTCTTTTCTTTATTCGTTCCTGCGGGTTGTCCATTAGCTTTACTACCTTTATTAGTTTTAATAGAATTCATTTCCTATTTAGCTAGAAATGTGTCACTAGGTTTAAGATTGGCAGCTAATGTACTTAGTGGGCATATGTTGTTAAATATCTTAAGTGGTTTCACTTATAATATTATGACTTCTGGTTTTGTTTTCTTTTTCTTAGGACTATTCCCACTTGCCTTTATAATGGCATTTTCAGGTCTTGAATTGGCAATTGCTTTAATACAAGCACAAGTTTTTGTTGTATTATCATGTTCCTACATAAAAGATGGACTTGACTTACACTAAAAAAAAAAAGTTTTTCTTTAATATATCCGTCAACGCAACAACTATTCTACTGGGACGTGACCATCCCGATATCTAGCTAATACAGGTAGGTTTCGATTGCTACACTTTAAGTACGCCATATAATTATACGTTACAAACGCAACGGTCTATAGTATGGAACTTAAGATCATGGTTGTTACTATCACTAATCTTTTTTTTATAAAAAAAAAAGAATGGACTGGTGCATGTTTATTAGAAAGTTGGCAATATTAACATAGGGAGTTGTGCATATATGTTGTATAAGCAAAAACATGGATATAACAGTTTGTACGTACTTTTTATATGGGTATAAACATAAATATAATAAGTTGTACATATTTGTTATATAAGTTTATAAATGTTTTTATAAATATATGATATAAATATTTGAGTTTGATGATGGCTCTGACTGAACGCTGTCCAAAGGCTTGACACATGCTAATCATACATTATTTTGTAGCGAATTTAGGTTTTATACGAAGTAAGGTGGTGTAAAGGTGAGTATTAATACATTATTATTGCCTTGAAGCAAGGAAATGATTCCTTATAAAGATAAGTATATATTAATTTGCAGTATATATTTAATTAAAGAATAATTATTCGCTTTAAGATAGATTTAATGTTTCCAAGTAAGTAGTAGTTAAGGTAATTGCTTAACTAGCTTAAACTTGTAGCTAGAACTGAGAGGTTAACTGGCCACATTGGGTCTGAAAAAACCCCAATATGTATAGTACAGCAGTGAGGAATATTGGTCAATGGCCTAACGGCTGAACCAGCAATTTGGGGGAATGTAAGCATATATAACTATGTTATATGCGAATCGACTATGTCGAATAAAGTTCTAAATAGATAATTGATGATGACAAACGTCTATTTACATGTCTCGACCAATTCTTGTGCCAGCAGTCGCGGCAACACAAGTGAGACTAGTGTTATTCATCTTTATTAGGTTTAAAGGGTACCTAGACTGTAGATTTAGCCCCTAAAGGGTACAGATATACTAGAGTTTTATACGGGAGGTAAATATTAGGACTATTGGTGGAGAGATAAAATTTTTTTATACTAATGGGATGTATAACGGCGAAGGCAACCCTCTATGTAAAAACTGACGTTAAGGGACGAAGGCTTGGGGAGCAAATAGGATTAGATACCCTAGTAGTCCAGGCAGAAAATTATGAGTGTTATAGATCAAATATATAATTGGTGTATAAATGAAAGTGTAAGCATTCCACCTCAAGAGTAATGTGGCAACGCAGGAACTGAAATCATTAGACCGTTTCCGAAACCAGTAGTGAAGTATGTTATTTAATTCGATGATCCGCGATAAACCTTACCACAATTTGAATGTTTTCTAAAACATCTTCCATTACTTTTTCTTTTAGAAAAAGTTCTAAGGATGGTCTTTAATAATTGTAGGTAATACTACAACTTAAGAAGAAATTAAATACAAGCGTTGCACGGCTGTCTTCAGTTAATGTCGTGAGATTTTGGTTAGATCCATAAAATTGACGTAAACCCTTGCTGGATTAATAATTTAATTCAGTAGTTCGCCGCTAGATTGGTAACGATAACAGGGACCAAGACAAGTCATCATGACCTTAATATTGTGGGCTATAGACGTGCCACATAAATTTGTACAAAGAGAAGCGAAAATGCGAATATGAGCTAACCTCTAAAACAGAATATAAAATGGATTGTAGCCTGAAATTCGGCTGGATGAAATAGGAATTACTAGTAATCGTGAATCATTACATCACGGTGGATTTAATCTCGGATAGGTACTAACTACTCGTCAGGCGCTGAAAGGAGTATGTGCAATAAGTTTGGTTCATGTAGATCTTCCCTTTAAACAATCAGGTTTAAATATTTCTTCTAATAATCTTCGTATGCGTGACTCTGATTGGTGTTAAGTCGAAATATGGTTCGTGTAGTGGAAATTGCACGGGTTTAATGAACATTAACAACAAAAAAAAAGCAAGGAATTAGCTTAATTGGTAGAGCAACCGTTTTACACACGGTAGGTTAGGTGTTCAAATCACCTATTCCTTAAATAAATGTAAATGCTATAAACGTTAGAATACTCCGTAATGAATACCATAAATATATCCTACACTATTAACATGGGGAAGCGCCTAGCGCTTCCTCATAAATATTAATACCTGTGCCATCTAGTGTTATGTAAAATATAAATGTATTAAATATCAATAAAAGACTTAAATTATGAGAATTTGAAAGAGTCACCCCTTATTTAGTCTGGTTAATGGTTATCTTATAGATTCACCACAACCAAGTAATTTAAGTTACCTATGAAACTTCGGTTCATTACTAGGATTTTGTCTAATAATACAAATCGTTACAGGTGTTACACTTGCTATGCACTATAACCCTAGTGTATCAGAAGCATTCAATTCAGTTGAACACATAATGAGAGACGTGAACAATGGATGACTTATACGTTACCTTCACTCTAACACTGCTTCAGCTTTCTTCTTCCTAGTTTACCTACACGTAGGTAGAGGATTATACTACGGGTCATACAAAGCCCCTAGAACATTGGTATGAACTATAGGTACTATAATACTTGTATTAATGATGGCAACTGCATTTTTAGGGTATGTATTACCCTATGGTCAAATGTCTTTATGAGGAGCAACAGTTATAACTAACTTGTTGAGTGCTATACCTTGAGTGGGACAAGACATTGTTGAGTTTGTATGAGGTGGATTTTCTGTAAACAACGCAACATTGAATAGATTCTTTGCTCTGCACTTCGTTTTACCATTCGTGTTAGCCGCATTAGTTTTAATGCATCTAATAGCTTTACACGATACTGCTGGTTCAGGAAACCCTTTAGGTGTTTCAGGTAACTACGACAGATTACCATTTGCTCCTTACTTCATATTTAAAGATTTAATAACAATATTCTTATTCATTATAGTGTTATCAATATTTGTTTTCTTTATGCCTAATGTTTTAGGTGATAGCGAGAACTATGTAATGGCTAACCCTATGCAAACTCCACCTGCTATAGTGCCTGAATGATATTTATTACCTTTCTACGCTATATTGAGATCAATACCTAATAAATTGTTAGGTGTTATCGCAATGTTCTCGGCTATATTAATTATAATGATAATGCCAGTAGCTGACCTAGGTAGAAGTAGAGGATTACAATTCAGACCTTTAAGTAAAATTACATTCTACGTATTTGTTGCTAATTTTTTAGTATTAATGCAATTAGGTGCTAAACACGTTGAGTCACCGTTTATAGAGTTCGGACAAATAAGTACAGTACTGTACTTTTCACACTTTTTAATAATAGTGCCTCTAGTGAGTTTAATTGAAAATACTTTAGTTGATATGCACTTACAAAACAACCCAAATAACGTAAAATAAAAAAAAAAATGCAAGCAATAACATACTTGGTTCATATTAAAATATAGTTACGCCTTTTCAGTTACTTTAAAACTTATTAATATTAGAAATATAATTACTTTTTTATATAAAATGAACCCAGCAATAATATACTTGGTTCATATTAATATATAGTTACGCCTTTTCAGTTACTTTAAAACTTATTAATATTGGAAATATAATTACTTTTTTATATAAAATGAACTTACTTTACAATCAAACCAATTTAATTGGAATGCTACCCATCGAGTATTTAATACATCTAATATGTTCTTTTTTAGAGCTTATTTTAAGTATACCGGTTTACTTTAGCGCGATGAACTTGCTTGGTGTTTCTTCTGTATGCATACTTATTCCTATGCTGTTGTACGTCACTGTTAACAAGTCTCTTACTATCTCTGATGAACTTATAGGTATAATTCAAGGCCTAGAGTCAGATTTGTCAGAGGCTCTTTATTTAGTGCATTCTACAGAAGCTTTAATAAGGTATTTACAGAGCCAGGATGTAGTTGATACAGAAGCTTTGGCCATTGCGGAGGGTACCTTAGCTGGTGCCCTTAATGAAGTTAGTCGTCTTAGAGGTCTGATACAAGATGCTGAAACTGCCCTTGACAGCTTATAAGGTAGCTCGTATCGACATATTGTTTAATATAAATATTTACCTCGTTCATATTAAAATATAGTTACGCCTTTTCAGTTACTTTAAAACTTATTAATATCAGAAATATAATTACTTTTTTATATAAAATGAATTTACTTTACAATTTAACTATTTCATGTGATGCACCTCAGCCATGAGGTGTTTACTTTCAGGACAGTGCGAGCCCTCAAATGGAGGCACTTATAGAACTACACGATAACATTATGTTCTACCTAGTTATAATACTATTTGGAGTTGCCTGAATTATGGTTTCAATAATCAGAAATTATATCAGCACTAAATCTCCTATAAGCAACAAATACCTTAACCATGGAACACTAATAGAACTTATATGAACTATTACACCTGCCTTAATATTAATATTAATCGCATTCCCTTCATTTAAATTATTGTACTTAATGGATGAAGTTACAGACCCTTCTTTAACAGTATTTGTGGAGGGACATCAATGATATTGAAGCTATCAATATCCTGATTTCCTTAATAACGACGATGAAGAAGTGGAATTTGACTCATACCTAGTACCTGAATCCGACTTAGAAGAAGGTGCATTAAGGATGTTAGAAGTTGATAACAGGGTAATACTTCCCGAATTAACTCACGTAAGATTTATAATATCTTCTGGTGATGTTATACACTCATACGCTTGCCCTTCATTGGGTATTAAGTGTGATGCGTACCCAGGAAGATTAAATCAAATATCAGTAATGATAAACAGAGAAGGTTCATTTTTCGGACAGTGTTCTGAGATATGTGGTATATTACATAGCTCTATGCCTATTGTAATAGAATCCATTTCTCTAGAGAAATTCCTTTCTTGATTACACGAACAGTAGTGTAAAAAAAAAAAAGAGGAAAGATAAACTAAGTACTTCCTTATGTATTTTGGTGTGACATATAGTGTTCTAAATAGTAAAGTCTAGTACTATTTTCTAGATATTATTATACTATCATTAACGGGGTTTAAACCTTGGTATTATACAGAGAATATATAAATTTGTGTTTAAATACATGTTAAACAAAAAGCCAATATCCAGTATTTTTTTAGTTATATGAACACCTACATAAACTAGCTTATATATATCCACCAAAAAAAAAGTAAACTATAAACGTTCGACTGTGGTATTAATATAAACAAGTAATAACACTATCATAAATAAATTATTATTTTTGTTTCGTTATTATCTTATTGTAGCAAAGATGTGCTATATAAATATATATATATGTGTATGTTTATGTAATATATCAGATCCTAACGAGTTATAACTGTATAAGACTATATTAAATAATGCCTGGTTAGCATAAAAGTAATGCAACCGTTTTGTAATCGGTAGAAGTAAGTGCGATACTTGCACTGGGCTGATATTAGTCTACCTTAAATATATATAATCTAGCTCGTATAAGGTACAAGTAATACTATGCGGATTGATGTAATAGCAACATAATTGGCTCATGACCAATCTATATAGGTGCAAATCCTATGTCCGCATAAAACAAATAATGCAATAATAAACTAAATTTATTTGATAATATATCTATAGTGTATCAAGGGACTAAAGCGCATTGCAGAGTCACCATCCTTGTAAGAAAGAAAATAGAAAAAAAAGAGATATGAAAAGAAGGGTACAAAGTTGCATATGCCGTTGTAAAGGTATAAGTTTACTTATCTCTAACTAAAACAAATTAAATAGAATACAATCTACAATCATAAAAAGGATAGCCTTAGGAAAACTTTAGAAATTTATATTTATTAAGATATGATACAAGCAGCAAAAATAATTGGAACAGGTTTAGCAACTACAGGTTTAATAGGTGCAGGTGTAGGAATAGGAGTAGTATTCGGTGCCCTTATATTAGGTGTTGCTAGAAACCCTTCTTTAAGAGGACAACTATTTTCTTACGCTATATTAGGTTTTGCTTTCGCAGAAGCAACTGGACTATTTGCACTTATGATGGCTTTTTTACTATTATACGTTGCATAATTTAAAATACTAATTACTTCAAGTAAAAAAAAAAGTAATTAAAAAAAAAACAACAAAAAACGATGCTAATTTTTTTATTAATATTTTTATTAGTTTCAAATGCCCTTACTGCAAGACGTGATAAATCCATACTATTCTCTAGAATAGTAATAAAGAGTCTTCTAATGATAAGTTTCTTGGCGTACAATAATATGTACTTAAATCCTCTAGGTAAAGGTATAGGTATATATGGGGGTCTATTTAATGTTACAACATTCACTCAGACCTTCAGCATATTTATACTGCTTGTAAGCGCGGTTATACTAACTTTAACTGCATTTTACCCTAGAAAAGTATACATAGATAAACACTCCTCGGTATTAAAACTACTCGGGCAGGACCTTTTATACAATAAAAGTTCAATATCTAATAAAACCGGAGAACAATTCCGTATAATTGAATACCCCTTGATTATTGTATTCATAATATCTGGAGCTCTCTTCCTTATAAGTACAGCGGACTTGGTTTCTATATTCTTGAGTATAGAGTTACAAAGTTATGGTTTATACATACTTTCAACTCTGTATAGGAACTCAGAAACTGCTACTGCCAGCGGTCTTACGTACTTCTTGTTAGGTGGTTTATCATCCTGTTTTATATTGTTAGGTTCCGCATTGCTTTACGCAAACTCTGGTACTACTAACTTAGAAAACATGTATGTGATAACAAGTATAAGTGAAATTAAAGGTATATCTACTTTTATGTATTTATATCAACCACATTACTTTCATCTTTCATTAATAATAATGTCAGTAGGTTTCTTATTCAAAGTAAGTGCAGCACCGTTTCATTTCTGATCACCTGATGTGTACGATGGTATACCAACTATAGTTACTACATATGTTGCAATAGTTGCAAAAATATCTATTTTTGCCTTTTTATTAGAATTAATCTATTACACTGAACATAATTACTTTGACTTTTCTTGAAAAAGTATATTTATATATAGTAGTTTATTTTCTCTAGTAATTGGGTCAATACTAGGTTTAACACAATTTAGGATAAAAAGATTATTTGCCTATAGTACTATAAGCCACGTAGGATTTATATTACTTGCCTTAGCAATAAATAGTACAGAGTCTATACAGTCTTACATATTCTACATACTACAATATAGTATAAGCAATTTAAATGCGTTTATAATACTTGTTACTATGGGATTTTCTTTCTATTTATATGTAAATAAAGAGGAATCTAAAGAAGATTTATATAACGTTGTAGCTACAGAGAGAAACAACTCCCCAATACAATTGATAAGTCAAATTAAAGGTTACTTTTACATTAACCCATACCTAGCTATTAGCTTGGCAATAACTTTATTTTCATTTGTAGGTATACCACCTGTAATAGGTTTTTTTGCAAAACAGATGATATTAAGTGCTGCCCTGGACAGCGGTTACGTATTTATGGCGTTAGTGGCCATACTTACTAGCGTTATAGGTGCTGCGTACTATTTAAACTTAGTAAAGCAAATATTCTTCTACAAGAGTGATCATGAAATTAACCCGTCGATAGACGATGCGGATTTAACCGCTTACATATCTTCAAAACAAGCTAATGTAGGCTCTTCAAATATAGAGAAGATCAAATTCACAAGCAAAGATATTGTGATAAGTAGCTCGTTTAGCTCAATTATAGGTGTACTTACTATGTTACTTTTATTGTTCATATATGTACCTGGGGAATGATTTAATATTGTTAGTATCCTAACTGTAATTATATTTAGAGCCTAATGACAAGTATGACATTCTTCTTTATCTTTGTACCTATATTAGCCATAGTATTGCTAGCCCTAAATCTTGTGCTCGCTCCTCATAATCCCTATGAAGAGAAGGACAGTGCATTTGAATGTGGTTTCCACTCATTCTTAGGTCAAAACAGGAGTGAGTTTAGCATTTCCTTTTTTATATTTGCTCTTTTGTTCCTACTATTTGACCTTGAGATACTGTTAGTGTACCCATTTGTAGTAAGTGCGTACGTTAATGGTATATTCGGTTTGATAGTTATGCTGATATTCTTCTTAGTCCTAACTTTGGGCTTTGCATTTGAATTAGGTAAGAACGCGCTATCAATTGAAAGCAGACAGAGTTATTATAATTAACCAATAATAATAAAGAACTTTGTGTAGTACAAAATTTGCCTGTTAAACCAAATAAGAAAAAAAAAAAAACAGACAAATAAATGTATGATTGTTGCCCCCAACCCATTAACTTATAACTGGGGCATGGGCGCTAAAAATTGTATGTATGTACGATAAAATTAATTCTCTTAAGTTATAAGAATATATTACCCATATTTAAGTATTTTCACTAAGTAAGTGAAAAAATTGTTATTATTCGAGATAAGTTTATAAACTAAATATAAAACATGTCAAATCTATTCATATTAAATGAAACCTTTACTAACGGTTTAAACTATAACCTACTAAACATAATTACATTTGCATCAATAATATGTGGTATACTTGTTATTACTAGCAAAAACCCAGTTGTATCAGTATTATTTCTTATAGGTTTATTCCTTAACATAGCAGGATATCTAATGATGTTGGGAATTAACTTTATAGGTTTGTCCTACCTACTAGTGTATGTAGGAGCAGTATCAATACTATTCCTATTCATCTTGATGCTTATTAATGTTAGAATAAGCGAACTTGTTACAGATAACAATAATAGCTTACCATTGGCTATAATGATAGGTACTATATTCAACCTTACATTGTATAGACTATTACCTAATAATTTTTCCTCTAATGAATACAGTTTAGTGCCACACAAATTAGGAAGTGATAAATCACTTTCTGAAGCACAAATGCTAGCAGGTGACAACATGACAAGTGATCTATACAACGTCTATAATATGCACAATGACAACTTATCGTTTGTTAGTTCTCAGATATGAGATGGTGTTTTATCAGAAACAAGTCACATAACAAGCATAGGTAACATACTTTACACTGCTTACCCATTATGATTGATACTAACTTCTATAATTCTTCTGCTAGCAATGGTAGGAGCTATAGTAATTACAATAAAATAGTTGACTACTTCAATTATTTTATAGAGAGTAAAAATAACAAATAAAAAAAGCACGAACCCTAGATAAATATATACGTAGGTATGTATTGTAAAACCATCTTACTTTCTCTTATCTAGTGCGACAAATGTCTTAACCAGTACATTGATAGGACTAGGTAACTAACAGGAGATGACAAGAGGAATATATATTACAATTAATAAATTATGTTATGCTGCTTATTACTCTATTGATTATACCTTTAATAGGTATATTTATCATATCTACCATATCTTACTCGGGTAATGGTGGGATATCTACTTTACAAGACGGCTCTTCAAAGCAAATAAAGGTTATAGCCTTGAGTACTTCAATCATTAATCTATTTGTATCTTTATTGGTATTTATTTTATTCAATTTCAGTTCTAACCAGTTCCAATTTGTGCAGGAATATCATAGCATGAGTAGTTTTGATTTCTATCTCGGTGTAGATGGTATAAGCATATACTTTGTACTACTTACAACCATTATAATGCCTATATCACTGTTGAGCAACTGAAGCTCGATATCAGAAAATATAAAATCCTATGTGATAATAATATTACTACTAGAAACTTTACTGCTTGCAGTATTTCTAGTGTTAGATATATTACTGTTTTATATATTTTTTGAAAGTATACTACCACCCTTATTTATATTAATAGGTCTATTCGGATCTAGTAATAGAGTTAGAGCTAGTTTCTATCTATTTTTGTACACATTACTGGGTTCATTATTCTTATTACTATCTATACTTACTATGTCATCTATAATGGGTACTACAGATTTTGACGCACTGTATAAAACTAATTTCAACTTTATAACTCAACTATTCTTGTTCTATGGTATATTTATAGCTTTTGCTGTTAAAACACCTACAATATTTTTGAATACTTGACTATTAAAGGCCCATGTTGAATCTCCACTAGGTGGTAGTATAATACTGGCAGGTATAGTGTTAAAACTTAGTCTATATGGTATACTTAGACTGATACTTCCTTTATTGCCTAAAGCCTACTTTTACTTTACAAGTGTTATATATGTCATTGGTGTAGTAACTATTATATACGCCAGTTTCAGTACCCTAAGAACTATAGATGTTAAAGAACTAATTGCTTACAGTTCTGTATCACACGCAGCAGTATATTTGTTAGGTGTGTTCAGTAACACTATACAGGGAATAGAAGGTGGAATTGTATTGGGATTAGCTCACGGTTTCGTTTCTTCGGGGTTATTTATATGTGCAGGTGGTGTATTATACGATAGATCATCAACAAGATTAATAACTTTCTATAGGGGTGTTACACAAATAATGCCTCTGTTTTCTATATTGTTCTTTATACTTTGTTTAGGTAACGCCGGTACACCATTATCTCTTAATTTCATAGGAGAATTTATGAGTTTATACGGTACTTTCGAAAGATTTCCTCTATTAGGTGCATTTGCTAGCTCTTCAATTGTGTTTAGTGCAGCTTACACTATGTACATGTTCAATAGAATTGCTTTTGCGGGGTCATTATCTAGATTTTTCAAATTTAACATACCTGATCTAAATAGACGAGAGTTCTACATACTGCTTACGCTGGTGCTGTTAACAGTAATACTCGGTGTATACCCTACTCCTATTCTGGATGGTTTACATTACTCTGTTTCTTCACTGATATACTGTACTGCCGTATAGTTAACCTAATATTAGGCAAGGCATTATGACCAATAACGTCATTATAACCAAGTAATAAAAAAAAAAAGTTGCTTCACTGGTTATGTTAACTTGTTATATAGGTAAACATGTTTTAAACAACTAATTTATCCTTTCACTTTACTAAAAAGTACAAAATAAATAATGAATTTATCTCTTATATTATTCTTAATAGGTATTCTAGGCTTTGTCTTGAATAGAAAAAACGTTATATTAATGCTTATATCAATAGAGATAATGTTACTTGCTATTACATTCTTAATTTTAATTGCCTCACTTAATTTTGATGACATAGTAGGGCAAGTATATGCTATATATATCATAGCTATTGCTGGAGCGGAATCTGCTATTGGATTAGGTATACTTGTTGCATTTTATAGATTAAGAGGAAGCGTTGCAATCGAATTTAAATAATGTATTTAACCATAATAATATTACCTTTATTGAGCTCAATAGTTTCTGGATTTTTCGGTAGAAAAGTAGGTGTTACAGGATCACACTTGATCGCATGTGTATCCGTTGTATTAACTACTATACTTAGCGTAATTAGTTTTCTAGAAGTTGGTATTAACAACATACCAGTTTATATTAAATTGTTTACATGAATAGACTCAGAATCATTAAACGTATCATGAGGGTTTGTTTTTGATTCTTTAACTGTTTCTATGCTGATACCCGTTCTTATTGTTTCTTCCTTAGTACACATATACTCAATAGGTTACATGAGTCACGATCCTCATAATCAAAGATTTTTCAGTTACCTTAGCTTATTCACTTTCATGATGATAATACTTGTAACTTCAAACAACTACTTACTGATGTTTGTAGGATGAGAAGGTGTTGGAGTGTGTTCATACTTGTTAGTTAGTTTCTGATTTACTAGAATAGCAGCAAACCAGAGTTCTATATCGGCATTCTTAACTAATAGGGTAGGTGACTGCTTTCTAACTATAGGTATGTTTGCCATACTGTGATCATTTGGTAACATAGATTACTCTACTGTGTTTTCTATTGCACCTCTAATGAACGAGAATATAATTACCATAATAGGTATTTGTTTACTTATAGGTGCGATGGCTAAAAGCTCTCAAGTGGGGTTACATGTATGATTACCTATGGCAATGGAAGGTCCTACACCTGTATCTGCACTAATACACGCAGCAACTATGGTTACTGCAGGAGTTTACCTTCTTATGCGTAGTTCTCCTCTTATAGAATACAGTAACACTGTCTTGTTACTATGTTTGTGAATAGGAGCTATAACAACTGTCTTTAGTTCTCTTATAGGATTATTCCAACAAGATATTAAGAAAGTTATAGCTTACTCAACAATGAGTCAACTAGGTATGATGGTTGTGGCAATAGGACTTTCATCTTACAATGTTGCTCTATTCCACTTAGTTAACCACGCATTTTATAAAGCACTGTTATTCTTGGGTGCTGGAGCAGTAATACACGCTGTATCAGATAACCAAGATTTCAGAAAATATGGAGGGTTGAAAGCTTTCTTACCTTTAACTTACTCAGTTATGTTAATAGCTTCACTGAGTTTAGTAGCATTCCCTTTTATGACAGGTTTCTACTCTAAAGATTTTATACTTGAGTCTGCTTATGGACAATTCTATTTTTCTAGTACAGTGGTTTACTTTATATCTACTATAGGTGCAATGTTTACTACACTATATTCAGTTAAAGTATTATATCTTACTTTCTTAACTAACCCTAATGGGCCTGTTGTTAACTACAAACATGCCCACGAAGGTGATATATATATGAGTATGCCTTTAATAATATTAGCGGTATTCTCTATATTTTTTGGTTATGTTACTAAAGATATGTTTATTGGGTTAGGATCTAATTTCTTTCAGGATAATAGTTTATTTATACACCCTAGTCATGAGATTATGTTGGACACAGAATTTGCTGTACCTACTTTATTTAAGATTTTACCTCTAATATTTACTGTCTCATTAAGCGTAATTTCAATTATTATATCTGAATTCACACCTAAAGCACTGATAAACTTTAAGCTGTCTAGATTTGGGTATAACATTTTCAGTTTTTTCAACCAACGTTTCTTAATTGAAATGTTCTATAACAGATACGTAACAGACCTTGTATTGAAGCTAGGAGGGCAGACTACTAAAGTAATAGATAAAGGTTCTATTGAGTTGGTAGGACCTTTTGGCTTAGAGAAAGGTTTATTAAACCTAAGCAGAAACATATCTAAATTAGATACAGGAGTTATTACTTCATATGCCTTGTACATACTTGTAGGATTAACCTTCTACATAGTATTACCTTTATTCTATGAGCTAGACAACAACCTGCTATTAATAATAATGTTTGCTTTAATAACAATAAAAAAACAATAAAAAAAGACCTTAAACATACAATTTCGTATTTCTATATAATTGAATAGGCTGAATAATAAATCTTCTAGTTATACTAAATATTGCCTTTCGGCTTAGCCAATATAAAGGTATCTATGATCAGCGTAGGTACGTTATTAGGTAACATTTATAACAATAAGTGTCTTACGTATTAGAGCACATACGTTATTTACATAATTTAAGTAAACAGTAATAACTACACCACATGCAACCCATAAAAGATGCCAAAGTATTGTCTGTTTTTTTTTTTTGTTTTTTTTATTAATAAAATCGTTTAAGATTATGTTATTTTACGCTACAGTAAGAATACCAGATTGTACTGGTAAACTAGCGAAAGCATGAGGTTTAGGTGGGCTATTTAAACATCACTCTAAACTTAAGAACGCTCTGTTAAGTAGGAACTGTAAAAAGTCAGAAAAGAATTGTGGTATAGCTCATGGGTATCTAGACACACTTTCACCTACAGTTAATTGTACGTATAGTATGTTCAAGAATAGTCATGTTGCTACAACAGATATAATAGACCCAAAACTACTTACTAAGTTTCATCCTGCAAAAGCATCAGGGTAATCGCTGATCCTTCTAGGCATTCCTTGTAATCCTAAGAAGTGTTGAGGGAAAAAAGTAACGTTAACACCTATGAATAATATTCAGAAATGAACTTTACCTAACATTTTATCATAGTTTAGCCCCAACATTTTAGGTATTCAGAAGTATCATGCACTAAATAATGCGAATACTGCACCCATACTTAAAACGTAATGGAAATGTGCTACAACATAGTAAGTATCGTGGAATGCTATATCTAATGAGGCATTAGCTAAAACTACTCCACTTAATCCTCCTATAGTAAACATAAACACAAAACCTAATGCGAATAGCATAGAAGGTGTTAATTGTAATGATCCTCCGTAACAAGTAGCTAATCAGCTAAATATCTTTATACCTGTAGGCACTGCGATTATTAGTGTAGCAGCTGTGAAATAGGCACGTGTATCTACGTCTAACCCTACACTATACATGTGATGGCTTCACACTACAAATCCTAACACACCTATAGACATCATGGCGTACACCATACCTAGGTATCCGAATACGCTTTTATTTGAGCTAGCTGATATTGTTGTACTTATAATACCAAACCCTGGTATAATTAATATATACACTTCAGGGTGTCCAAAGAATCAGAACAGGTGTTGGTACAATATAGGGTCTCCTCCACCAGCTACTTCGAAGAATGATGTATTAAAGTTTCTATCTGTTAAAACCATAGTAATTGCACCGGCAAGTACAGGTAAAGATAATAATAATAGCACAGCTGTAACTAAAATTGCTCACCCAAATAAGGCTAATTTGTGCAGCCTTATACCAGGACTTCTCATGTTCAATATAGTTGTTATAAAGTTATTTGCACCTAGTAAACTACTTATACCTGATAGGTGTAAAGCAAATATTGCTAAATCCACACTAGGTCCACTGTGACTTTGTATACCGGATAAAGGAGGATACAATGTTCATCCTGTACCAGCACCGTTTTCAATTGTACTAGCAAAAATAAATAATACAAGACTAGGAGGTAGTAATCAGAAACTAATATTATTTAATCTAGGGAAGGCCATATCAGGTCCTCCTACTAATAAAGGAAGTAAAAAGTTACCAAAACCTCCTATCATAGCGGGCATAACCATAAAGAATATCATAAGTATTGCATGTGCAGTTATAATACTGTTATATAGTTGATTGTCCGCTATATACTGAACACCGGGTCCAGACAGCTCTAATCTTATTAATACGGAAAAGGCTGTTCCTAGTAAACCTGAGAATAATGCAAATATAAGATATAAAGTTCCTATATCTTTTGCGTTACTACTAAGGAATCAACGTTCAGATCACATGGATATTGCTGAGTTGTGTACGTCATTTATCTCGGATCCGTGATTCTGACTGGCTATATTAGATACATATTCGTAATTTTGTGTATTAATAGAGAAGCGAATGCGACAACAGCAGTATCATATATAAAACTCAACTCTACAAATAACTACGACTCTTTATCGTAGAATAAATACCGCATTAAATGTATAAGTATTATAGCCTTAAATAGTACGCAACTATGATTTATATCTAAAAATTAGTGTTTTTCTTAAAGAAAAAAAAATTAACAAAAATAAGTGTAAGTGCTTATATGTCAACGATGTAAAAGCGCCGTAATTGATTTTGTTAATTATACTTATGTAAGAGCTATGAGATTTGAACTCACATAAAAATGATTAAAAGTCACATGCTTTACCATTAAGCTAAGCTCTCTCAATAGTATACATGTAATCATATGTTGTACATCTTTTTTTCAAGAAAAAAAAAAAGAAGGGAGGTCGAATGTTGATATTTAATTTATATAACTTTATACCACTCTATAAACAATGACATAATGGTAATAATTCTCACCTAAGATTTGAACTTAGACCCAGATATTAGAAGTATCCTGCTCTACCATTAAGCTAGTAAGAATTTTAACTATAAATATAAACGTTATGCTAGTATAGGGTACTAATGCATTACTTAAAGAGACAAGGAGGAATTGAACCCCATATTTCCGATCTGCAATCAAAATGTAAAACCTTTTACTGCATGTCCCCCTTTTTTATATAATAAAAAAAAAAGTACCATAAAACGCGTGCAAGACTCGAACCTGCAACCATTGTGTTCGTAGCACAACACTCTACCATTGAGTTAACACGTTTATTTAAATGATTTAGATTAACCGGTAGTGATACTTATATTGTAATAGTCCAGGGTCGACACATAGAGCCCTTGACATGAATCGAACATGTGTCAGAATATTAACAGTATTCCGCTCTACCATTGAGCTACAAAGGCTGCATAAATATAGTCGTTAGCACAATTACAATTATATAATAGCATATAATATGTATATATAATAAAATGTAATATGATACAATATTACGTATAATTAATTAACTTTTTTTTTTGTTTTAAATGGGGTTACAACGTGTAATAATATTAAAGCAAACTAATATTACTAGGTATAATATCGAAACTATACACGATACAAGGAATTAGCACTATAAAGGCTATAATTATTGGTAAAAGTATTGTTCAAGAGAAAGACATCAATTGATCAAAACGTATTCTAGGGAAAGACGCTCTAACTCATATAAATATAAATATCATTACACATGATTTTATACCTATAATTAGCCCTGTCACCATTCCTTCTAACAATGGGCTATTGAAAATTTCAAGTCCTTCATATTGCACTCCGTGTTGAGCATAAACAGGACTACCATATTCTACCGGCAAGAATAACAGGTCCAATAAATACTGCACTCCGTTAAATATGTAAAATAAGAATGAAAAGTCAAATAAATACCCTCCTAAAAATAGCATAGTGTTCAGTATACATATAAGTACTATACTACCATACTCCGCTAAAAAGAAGAAAACAAATATAACTGCAGCGTGCTCTGTCATAAATCCACTAACTAGCTCCGATTCCGCCTCCGCTAGATCAAAGGGAGCTCTGTTAGTCTCTGCTACACTTCCTATAAAGAATATGATAAATATAGGAAGTAATGGCATTATAAATCATACTGCTCTTTGAGCTTCAATGTTCACAGTCAAGTTAAGGCTACCACTTAATAATACCACCAACAGTATAGCTGAACTCAGTATAAGCTCATAACTTATTAGTTGGGCTGTACTTCTTAATGACCCTAGAAAAGCATATTTGGAGTTTGCAGATCAACCAGCCAATAGTATACCATAAGTAGATAAAGAAGAAACAGCTAGCATATATAAAATACCCAAATTAAAATCTGATAGAGCCAATCCGGGCCCATAAGGTACAACAGCATAACCTAAAAGAGAGAAAATCAATGTTATTACAGGACCAAGAAAAAACAAAACTAGGTTAGCTTGTGTAGGTGATACGTACTCTTTCAATATAAGTTTAAGAGCATCTGCAAATGCTTGTAAGAGACCGTAGTATCCTACTACATTAGGCCCCAACCTTCTCTGCATACTTGCCATAGTTTTTCTTTCAGCCACAGTAACAAAGGCAACGGTTAAAAGCACAGGTACAGTAACTAATAGTACTTCAACTATTGATACGATTGTCGGTGAGTACAACATACTAACATATAAATATAAAGTAAATTATACAAAGATATTATTTGCTTCTTATTTTTCTTAAAAAAAAAAGTAATAGAAGACAAGTATCTACCTGCAAATTAAAATGAAGAGTAGTAAGGGTTTAAATGTTTAAACCTATGGCCCTAGTGTTATAAACGAGGTCATACAAATTACTTATAACTAAAAGCGTTTTTTTTTTTTCGTCTTTGTTATCTATCCTGGAATAGTGCACTGTTCGATTCGTCCACTATATGTTTACCTTCCGAATAAGTCTTTCTTACTTTAACACCGCACTCCTCCATATAATCTTCGTGCGCCTCCAGTGTACGTACCTTCTCTCTTAACTCCAAGTCTTTTATTGCATAATTAAGCAAAGTATTACTATCACTCCTAGCACCTTCATGATTAATTTTAGCAGTATTATAATTGTTAACAGAGTTGGCCACATCTCTAGCCAGTTTTGCACGCTCTCGTTTAACTTCATCAACCTGCTGAGGATTCAAAGTATAATTATTATTATTATTATTATTATTAGATGGTTGGCCCCCTGGCCCCATAGGACCTCCAGGACCTGTAGGCCCTGTACTTCCTCCGGGATTGCTTGAAGGACCAGCATTGTTCATAAAAATATTGTACAATAACCTTAATATCTTACCTAGTAATATACAAAAAGTAATAAGTACAGTCGAAAATAATATTAACGAAATGATACTACTAAGTAAAGGATATCTATTCTTGAAATCAGAGAAGCCAAAGGTGAAGAAATACAGAGAAATTGTGCTAACTACATTAATGGTAAACACGCCGTATAAAGGAGGATTAAACATGTTAAATATAAGTAGCACAACAGACATATAGGCAATAAAGGGTAAAACATGAGAGCTATTATTGGTAAAAAACCCAAGTAATCTTAAAGTTACAATATGCATGGTATAGATTAGAACTAAGACCACAAATAAGTAATTAAAAAGTGGGATGGTCAAACAGACGTTTAAGACCCTCAGTAATAAACAGATAGGAACAAAAAAAGTCACACCACATCAACAAAATGTCAGTATAGTATTGCACCTTCCATACCTAGATGATGATTTTCAGTTAAATGATATGCCACTAAACGTCAAAAACCCACGGCTATGAACATTGTTCCTATGATAACGTGTAATCCATGGAATCCAGTTCCAAAATAGAAACAAGATCCGTATGCACCGTCAGTTATAGTGAAAGAAGAAACTGAATATTCTACATATTGGAACAATGTAAATACAACAGCTAAAACTATTGTAAACAGGGCTCCGTACAAGGCACCATTTCTGTTACCTTGTATCAGAGAATGATGAGAATAAGTAATAGTAACTCCAGAAGCCAGTAATAATACAGTGTTAAGTAACGGTAATTCAAAAGCGTTAATTGCTTCTATACCCATAGGAGGTCATTGTGCACCTAACTCTACAGTAGGTGATAAAGCACTATGAAAGTAGGCTCAGAATATAGCTAAGAAAAACAGAGCTTCAGATATTATAAACAATGATACTCCCATGTTTAAACCTTTTTGCACAGCTAAAGTATGGTTACCTATATAAGTACCTTCTGATATAACGTCTCTAAATCAGAAAAACATACTTGACATTAAAAGTATTAAGGCTAAAGGTAATCAGTAAGCTGCATATGTAAATCCATGCATGCTTAAAACACCCGATGTTGTTAAGTCTAGTAGACTTACACAAGTTAATATAGGTCAAGGTGAAGGTGACACCAAATGAAATGGGTGACCTTGAAATACGCTACGACTCAAGTTTGACATAATAAACAAGTGTGTATCTTACTCAGTAAAACCTCTTTATCTATTTCCTATGTACTTTATTTTTCTTATAAATAGAAATAAATACAATTCTAACACGTTAATCACCTAGTACATTTCTAGGATTAGCCAGAGGAGAAATTCGAATTCTCATTCTTAATGCATGAAATTAATGTTCTAACCATTGAACTACTCGGGCTGTATTATTGTAGTTGAATTTTTCGCATTATTTGAACCGTTAGCTCAACTACAGTAGTAGGGGCATTATATCTGTGTATGAAGACAGTACAAAGTAATTAGTTTACTTAACCTATTATCACTTTTTCTAAGAAAAAAGATAAAGTTATTGTTATTACAACAAAGCCAGTTTATTGAACACATTACTCACCTAAGACTTGAACTTAGACATAAATATTAGGAATATTCTGTTCTACCATTAAACTAGTAAGCATATATCTTTTACTCATACTCCATTCTTTTTTTTTTCACAAAAAAAAGATTATAGTAATACAAGATAAGTTTTGGACATTATAGCTGTTATTTTTACACTAATTATTGACAAGGGTGTATATCCTGACTTGAACAGGAAACTTACTGTTCCACATACAGTTGTTCTGCCTATTGAACTATATCCACCTTGGGCTCCTTATGTTGGAGTGACTCGAACACTCATTGGTAAATACCAAAAATTTATGACTTACCGGTTAGTCCACAACATATTAATTATCTTACTTTGTTTTTTTTAAAAAAGATTAGGAAGAAAAGGAATCGAACCTTCGACAGCCTCAGCTATTGAGTTTACAGCTCAACCCATCGTACCAACAAATGGAACCTTCCTTTTTGATAATTGTAAAATTGTTACCTTTGTACATCTTTTTTTTAGAGAAAAAAAGAAGAGAC
>CAVMKL010000101.1:0-17274 GCA_963682175.1 Triglochin maritima | reverse complement strand
TATTGCATCGCTACAGAGGGATTCAACTGCAATCTATACCACCTATAAAGGACTACGGGAGCAGGACCCGTACGAACTAGACACGTGAATATGCGGTTTTCAGTGTCATGGCAAGTTCCCAAAAAGTTTAAAAAAAAAGTAAATTCAAGTGATCAACAGAAGAACATAATGTGGACACGGCCTGTGAAGGAAATATATTCCATCAAGAGAGACTAAAGTGGTAGTTTCGAGTGGAGATCAGATCAGGTGGTAATTTTAGAGTTCATTACTCATGGCTAAGAAAGAAACAAATATGAGAAGCAACAAGAAACATGACCATGTGAACTGCGTCCTATAGCGCAAGCCTAATCCAAACTGTAAAGTTGACAATGCAAAGGTAAATGAAAACACTGCTTCAAGACCTCCCAATAAGTACTTCAAACAATCGAAATCTACAGGAATAGCATCAATTGTGAGGTACTACAACATTCAGAGGTCAAAACTCACCAGAAATTGGACACAACCCCACCATCATTTTCAAAAGCAAATGCCACAAGTATAGCACATGGCTTGTCTCATTTTTATAAATTTCTCTTAAAATTAAACAATGGTGTCAAAATTTTCAACTAAGAGTGACAATAAGGTATCAAAATTACTCCCTAGCACTTTCTTAGCAAATCTCAACTTTTCCAATTTAGAAGCATCATTGATCATAAGAAAATCATTGAGATGAAAATGAAATGGAGCCTAATAGCAAGAGTGAATGAAGGTTTCAAACCAAATGCAATTCTAGTATTCGGGATCCTATCCAAAAAAAAAAACCACTAAACAATACACAAATTCTTTGGTAGACAACTACACGCTAAAAGAGACAAAACAAGTTTATTACAACAACAAAAAACCAAGGACACGGAGAGTAAGAAAACATAGAACATTGAAGGTCTGCACCGCACCGCAAGACTAGAGAGAGCACTCTCATGAATGGCTGCTGAAGCATTGCTAATGTTATTCAATTGTTAATATGAGCTCTATCAAGTACAATGCCCAACAATTAATCATAAGCTTTCTTCCATGACCTCGACCTTGAGAAACTAATTCACATGAACACTGTCCAGTTGCCTTGACACCATCCGACAACCCAACAACCATAATCTTGAGGTGTTGGACACCTACCCCACTGTCATTTTCACTTTCAATCACCACTAATGGAGAACTCAATGGCACATGCACTGTCTAATGCCATTTCCTCATCCTATAAAGCTGCACCACACTCATGCTTATCAGTTCAACACAGCCCAAGCAAATTCAGAAACTTGTATCTACTGTTTTGTTGCCAGAGAAATCACTTCGAGTAAACCAATATGCTTAACCACAAGAAGATCATTGACATGGCAAGAAAGCTCAGTCAAGCAAAGCCAAATCAAGGTTCTAATGGCAAGATTGGTTCTTCAGCAGTTGCTAGCAAAGGCCACACTGTGGTTTACTCCGTCGATGGGGAAAGATTTATGGTACCTGTGTCGTATCTCAGCAGCAACATCTTTAGGGAGCTCTTCGACGTGGCTGAAGAATTTCTTGGATTACCACGCGATGGGCCTGTCACGTTACCATGTGATGCGGATTTCTTGAAACAAGTCATCTTAACACATAGGCGACGGGTTTCCAAAGAAGAAGAGCAAATTCTTCTTGACGTCATCTCAACGGGTCGATGCTCAGCTTCTCCCTTGATGCAACAAGGAACGTGTCAACGACAATTGCTTTGTAGTTTCTAAGGATTAAAAATGTAGAACCTATCAGTGTACTCAACTTGTATAGTTTCTTACATTTGGACATGATAGAATTTATTGACAGAAAGCACTGTGTGCTTCCTAGGAATTTTGGTGCTACATATTTCCTTTGGAGATATTTCTTCAGCATTTTATCTAATTTCAGCATTATGAAAGAAGAAAAACACAAACGAAAGAAGGGATTGGTATTAAGGGTGACACGAGGTGGACAAATAAACTTCCAATATTAATCTGACAGTCCAAATAATGATGTTCGTATTACTATTAATGAATTGGTCGGTGGCACTAAGCATTACTAACAGACGCGCATACACATTATAATGCCCCCCTTCATCTGTCTTCGTAGTTTATAGATTGTGCTTCTAAAGCCACACATTTTTTTCTTAAAAATGCCTATTTTGTTGTAGCGGATTCTTTTCTCACACGCCTTCCTAGGATTGCACTGCCTCCACGTAGGACGATTTTGAACAGAATATGGAACCTACTATTGTATAGTTGTATATAACCTCTGGCCTGCAATTCAACACAGGCAAACCTAATCAACAACATCAAAGATTCTCTCTAAACTAGTCATTAATTAATTAACAAATTAAATAATTTAGAAAATGAAGGGATAGTAGGAGCAAACATTGCTCCTAGTGATTCTAAATTTGTTACAGAACTAGGATGATATATTGTCAGGGTCAATGGTCATTTATTGATTTTAAGTTTCTCTTGAGCTTATATTTTCTTAGTTAGTAGAAAATTTAATATTAGTCGAATGCAACTAACTAATAAGGTTGACCAACTGCAAGCCCTGGCAACCATTCCGACGAAGTGATGGTCCATCGAAATGCATCCACAGAAGCAGGGCCACAAACAAAAGTCCAATGAATGGAGCATACCATGTACTAGTGCATGACGCAAAAGTAAACCTATCGAAGCATAATATTACCACAAATAGCAGTTAAGACAAGTTGCATTCAATCATATCTGTTTCTGGTAAATTTGGTGTACATGTGATAATCCGAAGCAACATATGCATGACATTAGAGGATTTATGAAGTCAAAAGATGCCATCTTACGCATACTTGTCCTATGCTCCAGCCTCCTTTTTTTTGATATGTTTCCAACCTCCGTTTTCACAAAGCAACCTGGTTCGGAAAAAATAATAATTAGAAGATAGGAAAGACACAGAAAATGAATTACTAGTGAACATCATGGAATTACTGAATAATATAGCTGAAGGACATTTCTCGTGCAAACATTTGTACTTTATAGCATTCGATGGATCAGTTTCAAGGATATTGCATCGCTACAGAGGGATTCAACTGCAATCTATACCACCTATAAAGGACTACGGGAGCAGGACCCGTACGAACTAGACACGTGAATATGCGGTTTTCAGTGTCATGGCAAGTTCCCAAAAAGTTTAAAAAAAAAGTAAATTCAAGTGATCAACAGAAGAACATAATGTGGACACGGCCTGTGAAGGAAATATATTCCATCAAGAGAGACTAAAGTGGTAGTTTCGAGTGGAGATCAGATCAGGTGGTAATTTTAGAGTTCATTACTCATGGCTAAGAAAGAAACAAATATGAGAAGCAACAAGAAACATGACCATGTGAACTGCGTCCTATAGCGCAAGCCTAATCCAAACTGTAAAGTTGACAATGCAAAGGTAAATGAAAACACTGCTTCAAGACCTCCCAATAAGTACTTCAAACAATCGAAATCTACAGGAATAGCATCAATTGTGAGGTACTACAACATTCAGAGGTCAAAACTCACCAGAAATTGGACACAACCCCACCATCATTTTCAAAAGCAAATGCCACAAGTATAGCACATGGCTTGTCTCATTTTTATAAATTTCTCTTAAAATTAAACAATGGTGTCAAAATTTTCAACTAAGAGTGACAATAAGGTATCAAAATTACTCCCTAGCACTTTCTTAGCAAATCTCAACTTTTCCAATTTAGAAGCATCATTGATCATAAGAAAATCATTGAGATGAAAATGAAATGGAGCCTAATAGCAAGAGTGAATGAAGGTTTCAAACCAAATGCAATTCTAGTATTCGGGATCCTATCCAAAAAAAAAACCACTAAACAATACACAAATTCTTTGGTAGACAACTACACGCTAAAAGAGACAAAACAAGTTTATTACAACAACAAAAAACCAAGGACACGGAGAGTAAGAAAACATAGAACATTGAAGGTCTGCACCGCACCGCAAGACTAGAGAGAGCACTCTCATGAATGGCTGCTGAAGCATTGCTAATGTTATTCAATTGTTAATATGAGCTCTATCAAGTACAATGCCCAACAATTAATCATAAGCTTTCTTCCATGACCTCGACCTTGAGAAACTAATTCACATGAACACTGTCCAGTTGCCTTGACACCATCCGACAACCCAACAACCATAATCTTGAGGTGTTGGACACCTACCCCACTGTCATTTTCACTTTCAATCACCACTAATGGAGAACTCAATGGCACATGCACTGTCTAATGCCATTTCCTCATCCTATAAAGCTGCACCACACTCATGCTTATCAGTTCAACACAGCCCAAGCAAATTCAGAAACTTGTATCTACTGTTTTGTTGCCAGAGAAATCACTTCGAGTAAACCAATATGCTTAACCACAAGAAGATCATTGACATGGCAAGAAAGCTCAGTCAAGCAAAGCCAAATCAAGGTTCTAATGGCAAGATTGGTTCTTCAGCAGTTGCTAGCAAAGGCCACACTGTGGTTTACTCCGTCGATGGGGAAAGATTTATGGTACCTGTGTCGTATCTCAGCAGCAACATCTTTAGGGAGCTCTTCGACGTGGCTGAAGAATTTCTTGGATTACCACGCGATGGGCCTGTCACGTTACCATGTGATGCGGATTTCTTGAAACAAGTCATCTTAACACATAGGCGACGGGTTTCCAAAGAAGAAGAGCAAATTCTTCTTGACGTCATCTCAACGGGTCGATGCTCAGCTTCTCCCTTGATGCAACAAGGAACGTGTCAACGACAATTGCTTTGTAGTTTCTAAGGATTAAAAATGTAGAACCTATCAGTGTACTCAACTTGTATAGTTTCTTACATTTGGACATGATAGAATTTATTGACAGAAAGCACTGTGTGCTTCCTAGGAATTTTGGTGCTACATATTTCCTTTGGAGATATTTCTTCAGCATTTTATCTAATTTCAGCATTATGAAAGAAGAAAAACACAAACGAAAGAAGGGATTGGTATTAAGGGTGACACGAGGTGGACAAATAAACTTCCAATATTAATCTGACAGTCCAAATAATGATGTTCGTATTACTATTAATGAATTGGTCGGTGGCACTAAGCATTACTAACAGACGCGCATACACATTATAATGCCCCCCTTCATCTGTCTTCGTAGTTTATAGATTGTGCTTCTAAAGCCACACATTTTTTTCTTAAAAATGCCTATTTTGTTGTAGCGGATTCTTTTCTCACACGCCTTCCTAGGATTGCACTGCCTCCACGTAGGACGATTTTGAACAGAATATGGAACCTACTATTGTATAGTTGTATATAACCTCTGGCCTGCAATTCAACACAGGCAAACCTAATCAACAACATCAAAGATTCTCTCTAAACTAGTCATTAATTAATTAACAAATTAAATAATTTAGAAAATGAAGGGATAGTAGGAGCAAACATTGCTCCTAGTGATTCTAAATTTGTTACAGAACTAGGATGATATATTGTCAGGGTCAATGGTCATTTATTGATTTTAAGTTTCTCTTGAGCTTATATTTTCTTAGTTAGTAGAAAATTTAATATTAGTCGAATGCAACTAACTAATAAGGTTGACCAACTGCAAGCCCTGGCAACCATTCCGACGAAGTGATGGTCCATCGAAATGCATCCACAGAAGCAGGGCCACAAACAAAAGTCCAATGAATGGAGCATACCATGTACTAGTGCATGACGCAAAAGTAAACCTATCGAAGCATAATATTACCACAAATAGCAGTTAAGACAAGTTGCATTCAATCATATCTGTTTCTGGTAAATTTGGTGTACATGTGATAATCCGAAGCAACATATGCATGACATTAGAGGATTTATGAAGTCAAAAGATGCCATCTTACGCATACTTGTCCTATGCTCCAGCCTCCTTTTTTTTGATATGTTTCCAACCTCCCTTTTCACAAAGCAACCTGGTTCGGAAAAAATAATAATTAGAAGATAGGAAAGACACAGAAAATGAATTACTAGTGAACATCATGGAATTACTGAATAATATAGCTGAAGGACATTTCTCGTGCAAACATTTGTACTTTATAGCATTCGATGGATCAGTTTCAAGGATATTGCATCGCTACAGAGGGATTCAACTGCAATCTATACCACCTATAAAGGACTACGGGAGCAGGACCCGTACGAACTAGACACGTGAATATGCGGTTTTCAGTGTCATGGCAAGTTCCCAAAAAGTTTAAAAAAAAAGTAAATTCAAGTGATCAACAGAAGAACATAATGTGGACACGGCCTGTGAAGGAAATATATTCCATCAAGAGAGACTAAAGTGGTAGTTTCGAGTGGAGATCAGATCAGGTGGTAATTTTAGAGTTCATTACTCATGGCTAAGAAAGAAACAAATATGAGAAGCAACAAGAAACATGACCATGTGAACTGCGTCCTATAGCGCAAGCCTAATCCAAACTGTAAAGTTGACAATGCAAAGGTAAATGAAAACACTGCTTCAAGACCTCCCAATAAGTACTTCAAACAATCGAAATCTACAGGAATAGCATCAATTGTGAGGTACTACAACATTCAGAGGTCAAAACTCACCAGAAATTGGACACAACCCCACCATCATTTTCAAAAGCAAATGCCACAAGTATAGCACATGGCTTGTCTCATTTTTATAAATTTCTCTTAAAATTAAACAATGGTGTCAAAATTTTCAACTAAGAGTGACAATAAGGTATCAAAATTACTCCCTAGCACTTTCTTAGCAAATCTCAACTTTTCCAATTTAGAAGCATCATTGATCATAAGAAAATCATTGAGATGAAAATGAAATGGAGCCTAATAGCAAGAGTGAATGAAGGTTTCAAACCAAATGCAATTCTAGTATTCGGGATCCTATCCAAAAAAAAAACCACTAAACAATACACAAATTCTTTGGTAGACAACTACACGCTAAAAGAGACAAAACAAGTTTATTACAACAACAAAAAACCAAGGACACGGAGAGTAAGAAAACATAGAACATTGAAGGTCTGCACCGCACCGCAAGACTAGAGAGAGCACTCTCATGAATGGCTGCTGAAGCATTGCTAATGTTATTCAATTGTTAATATGAGCTCTATCAAGTACAATGCCCAACAATTAATCATAAGCTTTCTTCCATGACCTCGACCTTGAGAAACTAATTCACATGAACACTGTCCAGTTGCCTTGACACCATCCGACAACCCAACAACCATAATCTTGAGGTGTTGGACACCTACCCCACTGTCATTTTCACTTTCAATCACCACTAATGGAGAACTCAATGGCACATGCACTGTCTAATGCCATTTCCTCATCCTATAAAGCTGCACCACACTCATGCTTATCAGTTCAACACAGCCCAAGCAAATTCAGAAACTTGTATCTACTGTTTTGTTGCCAGAGAAATCACTTCGAGTAAACCAATATGCTTAACCACAAGAAGATCATTGACATGGCAAGAAAGCTCAGTCAAGCAAAGCCAAATCAAGGTTCTAATGGCAAGATTGGTTCTTCAGCAGTTGCTAGCAAAGGCCACACTGTGGTTTACTCCGTCGATGGGGAAAGATTTATGGTACCTGTGTCGTATCTCAGCAGCAACATCTTTAGGGAGCTCTTCGACGTGGCTGAAGAATTTCTTGGATTACCACGCGATGGGCCTGTCACGTTACCATGTGATGCGGATTTCTTGAAACAAGTCATCTTAACACATAGGCGACGGGTTTCCAAAGAAGAAGAGCAAATTCTTCTTGACGTCATCTCAACGGGTCGATGCTCAGCTTCTCCCTTGATGCAACAAGGAACGTGTCAACGACAATTGCTTTGTAGTTTCTAAGGATTAAAAATGTAGAACCTATCAGTGTACTCAACTTGTATAGTTTCTTACATTTGGACATGATAGAATTTATTGACAGAAAGCACTGTGTGCTTCCTAGGAATTTTGGTGCTACATATTTCCTTTGGAGATATTTCTTCAGCATTTTATCTAATTTCAGCATTATGAAAGAAGAAAAACACAAACGAAAGAAGGGATTGGTATTAAGGGTGACACGAGGTGGACAAATAAACTTCCAATATTAATCTGACAGTCCAAATAATGATGTTCGTATTACTATTAATGAATTGGTCGGTGGCACTAAGCATTACTAACAGACGCGCATACACATTATAATGCCCCCCTTCATCTGTCTTCGTAGTTTATAGATTGTGCTTCTAAAGCCACACATTTTTTTCTTAAAAATGCCTATTTTGTTGTAGCGGATTCTTTTCTCACACGCCTTCCTAGGATTGCACTGCCTCCACGTAGGACGATTTTGAACAGAATATGGAACCTACTATTGTATAGTTGTATATAACCTCTGGCCTGCAATTCAACACAGGCAAACCTAATCAACAACATCAAAGATTCTCTCTAAACTAGTCATTAATTAATTAACAAATTAAATAATTTAGAAAATGAAGGGATAGTAGGAGCAAACATTGCTCCTAGTGATTCTAAATTTGTTACAGAACTAGGATGATATATTGTCAGGGTCAATGGTCATTTATTGATTTTAAGTTTCTCTTGAGCTTATATTTTCTTAGTTAGTAGAAAATTTAATATTAGTCGAATGCAACTAACTAATAAGGTTGACCAACTGCAAGCCCTGGCAACCATTCCGACGAAGTGATGGTCCATCGAAATGCATCCACAGAAGCAGGGCCACAAACAAAAGTCCAATGAATGGAGCATACCATGTACTAGTGCATGACGCAAAAGTAAACCTATCGAAGCATAATATTACCACAAATAGCAGTTAAGACAAGTTGCATTCAATCATATCTGTTTCTGGTAAATTTGGTGTACATGTGATAATCCGAAGCAACATATGCATGACATTAGAGGATTTATGAAGTCAAAAGATGCCATCTTACGCATACTTGTCCTATGCTCCAGCCTCCTTTTTTTTGATATGTTTCCAACCTCCCTTTTCACAAAGCAACCTGGTTCGGAAAAAATAATAATTAGAAGATAGGAAAGACACAGAAAATGAATTACTAGTGAACATCATGGAATTACTGAATAATATAGCTGAAGGACATTTCTCGTGCAAACATTTGTACTTTATAGCATTCGATGGATCAGTTTCAAGGATATTGCATCGCTACAGAGGGATTCAACTGCAATCTATACCACCTATAAAGGACTACGGGAGCAGGACCCGTACGAACTAGACACGTGAATATGCGGTTTTCAGTGTCATGGCAAGTTCCCAAAAAGTTTAAAAAAAAAGTAAATTCAAGTGATCAACAGAAGAACATAATGTGGACACGGCCTGTGAAGGAAATATATTCCATCAAGAGAGACTAAAGTGGTAGTTTCGAGTGGAGATCAGATCAGGTGGTAATTTTAGAGTTCATTACTCATGGCTAAGAAAGAAACAAATATGAGAAGCAACAAGAAACATGACCATGTGAACTGCGTCCTATAGCGCAAGCCTAATCCAAACTGTAAAGTTGACAATGCAAAGGTAAATGAAAACACTGCTTCAAGACCTCCCAATAAGTACTTCAAACAATCGAAATCTACAGGAATAGCATCAATTGTGAGGTACTACAACATTCAGAGGTCAAAACTCACCAGAAATTGGACACAACCCCACCATCATTTTCAAAAGCAAATGCCACAAGTATAGCACATGGCTTGTCTCATTTTTATAAATTTCTCTTAAAATTAAACAATGGTGTCAAAATTTTCAACTAAGAGTGACAATAAGGTATCAAAATTACTCCCTAGCACTTTCTTAGCAAATCTCAACTTTTCCAATTTAGAAGCATCATTGATCATAAGAAAATCATTGAGATGAAAATGAAATGGAGCCTAATAGCAAGAGTGAATGAAGGTTTCAAACCAAATGCAATTCTAGTATTCGGGATCCTATCCAAAAAAAAAACCACTAAACAATACACAAATTCTTTGGTAGACAACTACACGCTAAAAGAGACAAAACAAGTTTATTACAACAACAAAAAACCAAGGACACGGAGAGTAAGAAAACATAGAACATTGAAGGTCTGCACCGCACCGCAAGACTAGAGAGAGCACTCTCATGAATGGCTGCTGAAGCATTGCTAATGTTATTCAATTGTTAATATGAGCTCTATCAAGTACAATGCCCAACAATTAATCATAAGCTTTCTTCCATGACCTCGACCTTGAGAAACTAATTCACATGAACACTGTCCAGTTGCCTTGACACCATCCGACAACCCAACAACCATAATCTTGAGGTGTTGGACACCTACCCCACTGTCATTTTCACTTTCAATCACCACTAATGGAGAACTCAATGGCACATGCACTGTCTAATGCCATTTCCTCATCCTATAAAGCTGCACCACACTCATGCTTATCAGTTCAACACAGCCCAAGCAAATTCAGAAACTTGTATCTACTGTTTTGTTGCCAGAGAAATCACTTCGAGTAAACCAATATGCTTAACCACAAGAAGATCATTGACATGGCAAGAAAGCTCAGTCAAGCAAAGCCAAATCAAGGTTCTAATGGCAAGATTGGTTCTTCAGCAGTTGCTAGCAAAGGCCACACTGTGGTTTACTCCGTCGATGGGGAAAGATTTATGGTACCTGTGTCGTATCTCAGCAGCAACATCTTTAGGGAGCTCTTCGACGTGGCTGAAGAATTTCTTGGATTACCACGCGATGGGCCTGTCACGTTACCATGTGATGCGGATTTCTTGAAACAAGTCATCTTAACACATAGGCGACGGGTTTCCAAAGAAGAAGAGCAAATTCTTCTTGACGTCATCTCAACGGGTCGATGCTCAGCTTCTCCCTTGATGCAACAAGGAACGTGTCAACGACAATTGCTTTGTAGTTTCTAAGGATTAAAAATGTAGAACCTATCAGTGTACTCAACTTGTATAGTTTCTTACATTTGGACATGATAGAATTTATTGACAGAAAGCACTGTGTGCTTCCTAGGAATTTTGGTGCTACATATTTCCTTTGGAGATATTTCTTCAGCATTTTATCTAATTTCAGCATTATGAAAGAAGAAAAACACAAACGAAAGAAGGGATTGGTATTAAGGGTGACACGAGGTGGACAAATAAACTTCCAATATTAATCTGACAGTCCAAATAATGATGTTCGTATTACTATTAATGAATTGGTCGGTGGCACTAAGCATTACTAACAGACGCGCATACACATTATAATGCCCCCCTTCATCTGTCTTCGTAGTTTATAGATTGTGCTTCTAAAGCCACACATTTTTTTCTTAAAAATGCCTATTTTGTTGTAGCGGATTCTTTTCTCACACGCCTTCCTAGGATTGCACTGCCTCCACGTAGGACGATTTTGAACAGAATATGGAACCTACTATTGTATAGTTGTATATAACCTCTGGCCTGCAATTCAACACAGGCAAACCTAATCAACAACATCAAAGATTCTCTCTAAACTAGTCATTAATTAATTAACAAATTAAATAATTTAGAAAATGAAGGGATAGTAGGAGCAAACATTGCTCCTAGTGATTCTAAATTTGTTACAGAACTAGGATGATATATTGTCAGGGTCAATGGTCATTTATTGATTTTAAGTTTCTCTTGAGCTTATATTTTCTTAGTTAGTAGAAAATTTAATATTAGTCGAATGCAACTAACTAATAAGGTTGACCAACTGCAAGCCCTGGCAACCATTCCGACGAAGTGATGGTCCATCGAAATGCATCCACAGAAGCAGGGCCACAAACAAAAGTCCAATGAATGGAGCATACCATGTACTAGTGCATGACGCAAAAGTAAACCTATCGAAGCATAATATTACCACAAATAGCAGTTAAGACAAGTTGCATTCAATCATATCTGTTTCTGGTAAATTTGGTGTACATGTGATAATCCGAAGCAACATATGCATGACATTAGAGGATTTATGAAGTCAAAAGATGCCATCTTACGCATACTTGTCCTATGCTCCAGCCTCCTTTTTTTTGATATGTTTCCAACCTCCCTTTTCACAAAGCAACCTGGTTCGGAAAAAATAATAATTAGAAGATAGGAAAGACACAGAAAATGAATTACTAGTGAACATCATGGAATTACTGAATAATATAGCTGAAGGACATTTCTCGTGCAAACATTTGTACTTTATAGCATTCGATGGATCAGTTTCAAGGATATTGCATCGCTACAGAGGGATTCAACTGCAATCTATACCACCTATAAAGGACTACGGGAGCAGGACCCGTACGAACTAGACACGTGAATATGCGGTTTTCAGTGTCATGGCAAGTTCCCAAAAAGTTTAAAAAAAAAGTAAATTCAAGTGATCAACAGAAGAACATAATGTGGACACGGCCTGTGAAGGAAATATATTCCATCAAGAGAGACTAAAGTGGTAGTTTCGAGTGGAGATCAGATCAGGTGGTAATTTTAGAGTTCATTACTCATGGCTAAGAAAGAAACAAATATGAGAAGCAACAAGAAACATGACCATGTGAACTGCGTCCTATAGCGCAAGCCTAATCCAAACTGTAAAGTTGACAATGCAAAGGTAAATGAAAACACTGCTTCAAGACCTCCCAATAAGTACTTCAAACAATCGAAATCTACAGGAATAGCATCAATTGTGAGGTACTACAACATTCAGAGGTCAAAACTCACCAGAAATTGGACACAACCCCACCATCATTTTCAAAAGCAAATGCCACAAGTATAGCACATGGCTTGTCTCATTTTTATAAATTTCTCTTAAAATTAAACAATGGTGTCAAAATTTTCAACTAAGAGTGACAATAAGGTATCAAAATTACTCCCTAGCACTTTCTTAGCAAATCTCAACTTTTCCAATTTAGAAGCATCATTGATCATAAGAAAATCATTGAGATGAAAATGAAATGGAGCCTAATAGCAAGAGTGAATGAAGGTTTCAAACCAAATGCAATTCTAGTATTCGGGATCCTATCCAAAAAAAAAAACCACTAAACAATACACAAATTCTTTGGTAGACAACTACACGCTAAAAGAGACAAAACAAGTTTATTACAACAACAAAAAACCAAGGACACGGAGAGTAAGAAAACATAGAACATTGAAGGTCTGCACCGCACCGCAAGACTAGAGAGAGCACTCTCATGAATGGCTGCTGAAGCATTGCTAATGTTATTCAATTGTTAATATGAGCTCTATCAAGTACAATGCCCAACAATTAATCATAAGCTTTCTTCCATGACCTCGACCTTGAGAAACTAATTCACATGAACACTGTCCAGTTGCCTTGACACCATCCGACAACCCAACAACCATAATCTTGAGGTGTTGGACACCTACCCCACTGTCATTTTCACTTTCAATCACCACTAATGGAGAACTCAATGGCACATGCACTGTCTAATGCCATTTCCTCATCCTATAAAGCTGCACCACACTCATGCTTATCAGTTCAACACAGCCCAAGCAAATTCAGAAACTTGTATCTACTGTTTTGTTGCCAGAGAAATCACTTCGAGTAAACCAATATGCTTAACCACAAGAAGATCATTGACATGGCAAGAAAGCTCAGTCAAGCAAAGCCAAATCAAGGTTCTAATGGCAAGATTGGTTCTTCAGCAGTTGCTAGCAAAGGCCACACTGTGGTTTACTCCGTCGATGGGGAAAGATTTATGGTACCTGTGTCGTATCTCAGCAGCAACATCTTTAGGGAGCTCTTCGACGTGGCTGAAGAATTTCTTGGATTACCACGCGATGGGCCTGTCACGTTACCATGTGATGCGGATTTCTTGAAACAAGTCATCTTAACACATAGGCGACGGGTTTCCAAAGAAGAAGAGCAAATTCTTCTTGACGTCATCTCAACGGGTCGATGCTCAGCTTCTCCCTTGATGCAACAAGGAACGTGTCAACGACAATTGCTTTGTAGTTTCTAAGGATTAAAAATGTAGAACCTATCAGTGTACTCAACTTGTATAGTTTCTTACATTTGGACATGATAGAATTTATTGACAGAAAGCACTGTGTGCTTCCTAGGAATTTTGGTGCTACATATTTCCTTTGGAGATATTTCTTCAGCATTTTATCTAATTTCAGCATTATGAAAGAAGAAAAACACAAACGAAAGAAGGGATTGGTATTAAGGGTGACACGAGGTGGACAAATAAACTTCCAATATTAATCTGACAGTCCAAATAATGATGTTCGTATTACTATTAATGAATTGGTCGGTGGCACTAAGCATTACTAACAGACGCGCATACACATTATAATGCCCCCCTTCATCTGTCTTCGTAGTTTATAGATTGTGCTTCTAAAGCCACACATTTTTTTCTTAAAAATGCCTATTTTGTTGTAGCGGATTCTTTTCTCACACGCCTTCCTAGGATTGCACTGCCTCCACGTAGGACGATTTTGAACAGAATATGGAACCTACTATTGTATAGTTGTATATAACCTCTGGCCTGCAATTCAACACAGGCAAACCTAATCAACAACATCAAAGATTCTCTCTAAACTAGTCATTAATTAATTAACAAATTAAATAATTTAGAAAATGAAGGGATAGTAGGAGCAAACATTGCTCCTAGTGATTCTAAATTTGTTACAGAACTAGGATGATATATTGTCAGGGTCAATGGTCATTTATTGATTTTAAGTTTCTCTTGAGCTTATATTTTCTTAGTTAGTAGAAAATTTAATATTAGTCGAATGCAACTAACTAATAAGGTTGACCAACTGCAAGCCCTGGCAACCATTCCGACGAAGTGATGGTCCATCGAAATGCATCCACAGAAGCAGGGCCACAAACAAAAGTCCAATGAATGGAGCATACCATGTACTAGTGCATGACGCAAAAGTAAACCTATCGAAGCATAATATTACCACAAATAGCAGTTAAGACAAGTTGCATTCAATCATATCTGTTTCTGGTAAATTTGGTGTACATGTGATAATCCGAAGCAACATATGCATGACATTAGAGGATTTATGAAGTCAAAAGATGCCATCTTACGCATACTTGTCCTATGCTCCAGCCTCCTTTTTTTTTGATATGTTTCCAACCTCCCTTTTCACAAAGCAACCTGGTTCGGAAAAAATAATAATTAGAAGATAGGAAAGACACAGAAAATGAATTACTAGTGAACATCATGGAATTACTGAATAATATAGCTGAAGGACATTTCTCGTGCAAACATTTGTACTTTATAGCATTCGATGGATCAGTTTCAAGGATATTGCATCGCTACAGAGGGATTCAACTGCAATCTATACCACCTATAAAGGACTACGGGAGCAGGACCCGTACGAACTAGACACGTGAATATGCGGTTTTCAGTGTCATGGCAAGTTCCCAAAAAGTTTAAAAAAAAAGTAAATTCAAGTGATCAACAGAAGAACATAATGTGGACACGGCCTGTGAAGGAAATATATTCCATCAAGAGAGACTAAAGTGGTAGTTTCGAGTGGAGATCAGATCAGGTGGTAATTTTAGAGTTCATTACTCATGGCTAAGAAAGAAACAAATATGAGAAGCAACAAGAAACATGACCATGTGAACTGCGTCCTATAGCGCAAGCCTAATCCAAACTGTAAAGTTGACAATGCAAAGGTAAATGAAAACACTGCTTCAAGACCTCCCAATAAGTACTTCAAACAATCGAAATCTACAGGAATAGCATCAATTGTGAGGTACTACAACATTCAGAGGTCAAAACTCACCAGAAATTGGACACAACCCCACCATCATTTTCAAAAGCAAATGCCACAAGTATAGCACATGGCTTGTCTCATTTTTATAAATTTCTCTTAAAATTAAACAATGGTGTCAAAATTTTCAACTAAGAGTGACAATAAGGTATCAAAATTACTCCCTAGCACTTTCTTAGCAAATCTCAACTTTTCCAATTTAGAAGCATCATTGATCATAAGAAAATCATTGAGATGAAAATGAAATGGAGCCTAATAGCAAGAGTGAATGAAGGTTTCAAACCAAATGCAATTCTAGTATTCGGGATCCTATCCAAAAAAAAAACCACTAAACAATACACAAATTCTTTGGTAGACAACTACACGCTAAAAGAGACAAAACAAGTTTATTACAACAACAAAAAACCAAGGACACGGAGAGTAAGAAAACATAGAACATTGAAGGTCTGCACCGCACCGCAAGACTAGAGAGAGCACTCTCATGAATGGCTGCTGAAGCATTGCTAATGTTATTCAATTGTTAATATGAGCTCTATCAAGTACAATGCCCAACAATTAATCATAAGCTTTCTTCCATGACCTCGACCTTGAGAAACTAATTCACATGAACACTGTCCAGTTGCCTTGACACCATCCGACAACCCAACAACCATAATCTTGAGGTGTTGGACACCTACCCCACTGTCATTTTCACTTTCAATCACCACTAATGGAGAACTCAATGGCACATGCACTGTCTAATGCCATTTCCTCATCCTATAAAGCTGCACCACACTCATGCTTATCAGTTCAACACAGCCCAAGCAAATTCAGAAACTTGTATCTACTGTTTTGTTGCCAGAGAAATCACTTCGAGTAAACCAATATGCTTAACCACAAGAAGATCATTGACATGGCAAGAAAGCTCAGTCAAGCAAAGCCAAATCAAGGTTCTAATGGCAAGATTGGTTCTTCAGCAGTTGCTAGCAAAGGCCACACTGTGGTTTACTCCGTCGATGGGGAAAGATTTATGGTACCTGTGTCGTATCTCAGCAGCAACATCTTTAGGGAGCTCTTCGACGTGGCTGAAGAATTTCTTGGATTACCACGCGATGGGCCTGTCACGTTACCATGTGATGCGGATTTCTTGAAACAAGTCATCTTAACACATAGGCGACGGGTTTCCAAAGAAGAAGAGCAAATTCTTCTTGACGTCATCTCAACGGGTCGATGCTCAGCTTCTCCCTTGATGCAACAAGGAACGTGTCAACGACAATTGCTTTGTAGTTTCTAAGGATTAAAAATGTAGAACCTATCAGTGTACTCAACTTGTATAGTTTCTTACATTTGGACATGATAGAATTTATTGACAGAAAGCACTGTGTGCTTCCTAGGAATTTTGGTGCTACATATTTCCTTTGGAGATATTTCTTCAGCATTTTATCTAATTTCAGCATTATGAAAGAAGAAAAACACAAACGAAAGAAGGGATTGGTATTAAGGGTGACACGAGGTGGACAAATAAACTTCCAATATTAATCTGACAGTCCAAATAATGATGTTCGTATTACTATTAATGAATTGGTCG
>CAVMKL010000100.1:0-19547 GCA_963682175.1 Triglochin maritima | reverse complement strand
CTGGAAGCTTTCGATCGAACCACGACTTGCTACTGGTCGACCAATTAATCTAGGAAAGAGCTCTTGAAGTATTTCGGTCGACCAACATGTCATATCCAGTTGACCGTTCACACACGTAACATCTACTGTGGAATAGAGGTCGATCGGTCTCTGAAAAACGTTCAACCATTTTGTCTGATTTTTGCCTTTATGAAAATTTGAATTTATCTCCAACAAAATTTGATCTTTTGGGGTTTTATCAAATTCATAACTTATGTAATATATTATCCTCTGTAATGTTAAATCAATTACACCCCATAATCTATACACATTATATGAATTTATTCATGATTCTAATTATGTCAATTTTCGTGACATATTGATTTTATTGATTCACCACATGTGTCTCTTTTCACATGAAACCTGACACATCACATGAACTCAAAATCAAGCTTCTTGTTTCCCAGTTTTGTGGCGTGACCTATAGGAGGATCTAAGCTAAATTGACAACGATATTAAACACTCAATATCTCAAACTATAAGCGGTATCTAGCTACACATTATAGTTACCCAATTAACATAGATGTCTTGTTCCACTTGAACCAAACACGATCCGTTTAGTGATGTAAGTGCATCACTTGTGTCTATCCATTGCCTCATGATATCAATAATATATACAAAGTAGAATTGTGTCATATTTATATTATATACTCATTTCTTGATCTCTTAAGCTAATTATAAATATATAACTTAACACAAGTCACATTATGCACATTATAATTTGCTTTATTAAGGGGTCCGCTAATATCATCACTCAATTAAGAGGTGCAATGATAATCTTTTGACCAGCTATCTTTTCCAGCATAAGTCATGTTGAACCAATTATTGCCTTTATCACTATACTCATTGATAGTTTTTGACAATAATCTAATTAAACACTCTTCATGTGAAAAGATATAAGTCTCATATCTTAGGACTCAAGATACAGTAAAATATCGGTATCTATGCATTTTCTCTCTATACAAGGATACCTTGAGAAGTTGTCGAAGCTCTCTTCCCCGATGCCCGATGACATTGCGGAAGATTTGATTCTTGGCTCTTTAGTCCCCTCCTACAAGGACTTCATTATGCACTATCATGTGCGTGAGAAAGGAGTGAGTCTTGAGGAGCTTCACAACGCTCTCAAAACGGTTGAAGTTGACATGGGCAAGGGTCGGGACAAGCACGTCCTAGCTGTCCATGGAAGGAGCAGGAAGATCACCAAAAGTAAAGGCCCAAAAAGATGTCAATCAAGATCAAGGGATTAGGAGGTACTCGTGAGAGTGCCTCGAGGGGGAATTCTTCGAAATCTCCGACTCCCAACACGGAGTGCTTTCACTGCTGTTGTTTAATCGATTAAGTTTAGACCACAAGTGCACGACGTTGGTGAAGACGTGACAAGTACGGGTCGATCCACGGGGAGGTGAGTAGCTTCTGGTTTGTCCAAAATCAAATGACGAATAAAGGGAGAAGAGATTTGATTATGCTATGCTAAACTACATTAAACTAATAAGTAACAAATGCAAAGAAGGCAACTAGCAATGGATTAAAACTAAACTAAGCGAGCTTAATAACTAGGCTAGAAATCAGGAAGAGAAACCCCTGAGGAGTGGAGTGAGAGTACACATGGAATAAGATGGTGAATAATGCATTTAATGGGAACAAATGTAGGTTGTGTTTTCATGCATAGGAAGTGTCTAATGGATATGGCAAAACCTATCAATCCAATCACTAACCTAGTTGATTAACACTCACATACACAAGTTGGTTATTTCAGAACCTAAACAAGCATGTGAGGTGTCTAATAGTTGTGGCAAAACCCATCAAGTGAAGTGTTCTATTCTAAACAAGCAATCATACATTCACATTTATCAACACATTTCAAAATAAAGCATTCATTTCCATTCTTTATTGCATGTATAAACATCATCTCCATCCCCAAAGGGGGATGAAACTACTCACTACTCATTAAACTATAAACTACATTAAGACAATAAGACATTCTAATTATACTACGATAAAGAAAACAACAAGCTAAATATGCAAGCATTAAAACAAAGACAATATTAAAACAAACTATGAAGAATTATTTTATTTACATGACTCACATTAAAGGTAGCATTCTTCTCCACCTTGAGTTTTGCTCCAAGGCTTACTCCAAGTAGAGAGAATGCCACCAAGCATGTAGTAAATAGAAAGGAGGAGGAAAAATTCTATTTATAGTCATAGAAAAAGGTAACCGGGGACAAACCCCCGTCGTTGGACTAATGAAACATTCTCAGAATAGACATAAACATATAACACATATCCACAAGAAACTGGGTCGGGTTCTGAGAAAAAGTGTCCGCTAATTGGCGGTCTTGGGCCGCCAAGTGGCGGTTACGTTTTCTCGGATCAGACCCATTTTTGCATATCTTCTTTATTGCTTCAATTAGTCATGTGGGGTGCACTTGTATCAGTTATTGGAGTCTAAGTCTGAATTTAATTGCTAAAATACTCCTTATGATGGTGCGGAGTTTCTCGATTTGCTATTTAGTCCTTTCGGGCTTACATCCATGTCTTCCCCTCTTGCAGATGGGTTCTTGTGTATGACCGAGATGTCCATTTTGCCTCATTTAAGTACTTTCTTCTTACGTTTCAGTCTTTTTCTCTTCCCTTCTCTTCTTTATTACCTAATATCTGGAATATAACAACAAACACTCGAGTAGCACAATATTAGAGTAAAATTAAGGATATATAGCATGAATATGATGCATGATATGCTACTAATCAAATACATAGTGCTTTCACTGCGGTGAAAAGAGACACATCCGACCAAATTGCCCCAAGTACAAGGAGGACATTGACAATGAAGCGATTGAGCGTAAACACCCCCAAAAGGCTAAAGGTATATTTGTTATTGAGATAAATTTAGCCACCCCTGTCCATGATTGGGTAATTGATACCGGATCTTGTGCTCACTTAATTTCTAATGTGTAGCTATTAAAGGATAGGAAGGAACTCGTGGAGAATGAGCTGATTTTGAAGGTTGGAAATGGTGCAAACGTTGCTACGATTGCACAAAGTTCCGTGGAGCTTCAATTATTTAGTGATTTAAATTTATGTTTAAAGAACGTCTATTATGTGCCTTCTGCAAGAATATTATTTTTGTATCATGTTTGGATATGAATAATTTTAATATAAATATTTCATACTCTTGCTTGTCTATATCGAAGATTGGAATTTTCTATGCAAATGCATTTGTGAGGAATGATCTCTATTTGCTTGAATTAAATAATAGATAAATTTTAAACAACAATAACAAAAGACTTAAAACTACTCACGTGAATGATACACTCTTGTGGCACTATCGTCTTGGTCACATAAATGAAAAACGCATCAAGAAATTGCAAGAAGCTAACCTTCTTGGTCAACTTGATTTTAAATCATTGGAGACATGCGAACCTTGCCTAATGGGCAAAATGACCAAGAGGCCTTTCAAGAAGAAAGGTCCAAGAGCAAATAACTTGCTGGATTTGATACATTCCGATGTATGTGATCCAATGTGTACAAATGCAATAGACGGTTTTAGGTACTTCATTACGTTCACATATGACTATTGTCGATATGACTATATTTATCCAATGATAAACAAAAGTGAATCCTTTGACAAGTTCAAGGAATTCAAGAATGAAGTAGAGAACCAATTCAACAAGAAAATCAAGTCCCTACGAACCAATCGTGGAGGTGAGTACTTAAGTACCGAATTTGATTCGTTCCTAAAGGAGTGTGGTATTGTACCACAACTCACTCCGCCCGGAACACCTCAATGGAATGGGGTATCCGAAAGGAGGAATAAGACATTGCTCGACATGGTTCGGTCAATGATGAGTCAAGCTGAATTGCCATTTTACTTTTGGAGTTATGCACTAGAAGCTGGGGCTTACACACTAAATAATGTTCCATCCAAATCCATAGAGAAAACTACTTATGAGTTGTGGAGTGGTAAAACACTTAAGCTCAATTTTCTCAAGATTTGGGGTTGTGAGACCTACGTCAAGAGATTGATGTCGACCAAACTTCAACCAAAAGCGGATAAGTGCTTCTTTATAGGTTATCCTCGTGAGACAAGAAGATACTACTTTTGACATATAACCTCCAATCAAGTGATTGTAGAGTGGGATGTCGTATTCCTAGAAGAAAAAAATTCTGGAAAGAATAAAAAGTAGTGGGAGTAGAATTGTGCTTGAGGAAACTCAGAATATTCTACAAGATCATGATATGAATGATGACATTCAAGATCATGAAGGCCCAACCGAGATTCCTTTGGTTAGTGAGAGCATGAGTGAGAGACCCTCGCAAGCAATTGTGGGAGAAACTCAATCATCCCCCCACCTAGTGTACTCTCGAGAATCGAAAACGAACCAATTTCGTAAGAAATTATGGAAGACATTCGAGAACTACACGTAGAACCAAAAGAACTTAGAAGGTCAACGAGGGAAAGGAAGAAACCTGATATGTATCTGGGACTTCATGAGATCATGATACTTGATACCGATGATCCCTAGACATTTCAAGAAGCAATGGAAAGAGAAAACTCCAAACTATGGTTCAAAGCCCTGGAATCCAAAATAGAATCCATGTAAGACAATCAAGTGTGGAACTTGGTTGACCTTCCTCAAAGAAAGAAAGTCGTTCAAAATAAATGGGTTTTTAAGAGGAAGATGTACATGGATGAGAACTTGACAACCTACAAAACAAGGCTTGTATCAAAAGGTTTAACTCAAGTTCAAAGAATTGACTATGATGAAGCTTTTCACCGGTTGCCATGTTCAAGTCTATTCGGATTATGCTCACTATTGCCGCATTTCATGATTATGAAATATGGCAAATGGATGCTAAAATGACGTTCCTTAATGGGAACTTGGAGGAGGATGTGTATATGGTACAACCTCGAGGTTTGGAAGATCCAAAGAATAAACGGAAAGTATGCAAGCTTCAAAGATACATTTATGGATTGAAGCAAACGTCAAGGAGTTGGAACAAACACTTTGACAAGGAAGTAAAAAGATCCACTTTGTCCAAAGTAAGGAAAAGTCTTGTATATGCAATAAGGTTAGTGGGAGCCACATAGTTTTCTTGATCTTATATGTCAATGACATACTCCTCATGGGAAATCATATACCTTTGCTTGAGCAAACGATAAGTTCATTGAAATCTGCATTTTCAATAAAAGTCATAGGTGAGACTCAATACATCTTGAAAATCAATATATATATAGAGATAGATCCCGTAGACGCATTGGCCTAAGTCAATGTGCATACATTGACAAGGTCTTGGAAATGTTCAGCATGAACAACTCCAAAAAGGGCAATGTGCCAATGAGTATGGGTGTGCAACTCAAGAAGTCTCAACGTGTTGAATCACGTTATGACTTGGAGTACATGAAAGATGTTCCTTATGCTTCGGCAATAGGATCAATTATGTACGCGATGATTTGCACAAGACCCAATGTCTCGTATGCTCTAAGCATGACAAGTCGTCACCAATCCAACGCAAGTCCTAGACATTGGATTGTGATCAAGAATATTCTGAGGTACCTTAACCGGACCAAAGATAAGTTTCTTGTTTATGGAGGACAAAGGGAGCTAATAACCAAGGGGTATTCAGATGCGAGTTTCATGAGTGATCCCGATGATAGGAGGTCTCAATCAGGATATGTCTTCCTTCTGAATGGTGGAGTCGAGAGTTGGCGTAGTTGACTACGACTGACTCAACCACCGTTTTCGAAGTTATGGATGTCGCTGAAGCGAGCAAGGAAGGAGTGTGGATTAGGAAGTTCCTTGAAGAGCTTGGAGTAGTTCTCTCGAGCGAGGGACCCATAAAACTATTTTGCAACAATAGTGCATCTATCTCGCAAATCAAGGATCCTAAATCACACCACGAAGTGAAGTACATGGATCGTAAGTAATTTGTCACACATGACTTCATCGACGAAGGCAAAATAGATTTATTATGGGTGGACACAAACAACAACACAACTGATCCATTCACCAAACCCTTATCCCAAGCCAAAGGCAAAATACATTTTGAGTCTATGGGTCTGAGGAACCATGTTGAGTGGCTTGATGGTTTATAGGAGAAATTAACAAGAAATCACGTGTAAGTGATTTGCACATGATGTAGATCTAGGAATGCCCTATAAATAGGTCCCTCCTCCCTTCCTTTTGAATACTAATGCAAAATTCTCTCATCTCCATATTTACTCCATTTTTCCATCCAAAAATTCTCTAGATTATAAAATATTCTGGAGATTAAATTCTTTGGAGCAATAAATGAGTTATTAGCTATATTCAAACCTTGCATTAGAGATTGATTGACTAGCTTCGATCTCTCTAATCTTGTTTAGAGTTTGGTGAACATTTGGATGAAATTTTGACGTACGACACGACTTCCGATTGGTTAAAAGGATTTGACAATCATTTAGGTATGATCAACATATGTATTTTTTACTTTTATATGCCAATTGTTATGAATTGAATGTGCAAACATTTTGTTTCTTTGATTAATGTATTCATCTTTTAGAAGTGTTAAGTAAGATACTCTTGGTCCTTAATTGTAGAGCTCTAAAAGATAATGGTTTACGTGAATTAAAAGTTATTCACAATCATGGTAATTGACATGGAACATTAATTACCGACATAAAATTGTCGTGTTGATCATAGGTTATTGTAGTTCTACAAATATTTGATGATGCGAGTATAAAAAAGAGGAAAATGGTTACTTATATATATTGAATGAACCTAGCAAGTGAAACATTATAGATTTGTGTTATGTGTCATTAATATTTTCAATGTGTCTTGAATCCTGAAATATGAGATTTATGTCTTTTCACATAAAAAGTGTTCAATTTGATTATTGTCAAAAACTATCAACGAGCATAGTGATAAATGCAATAGTTGGTTGAACATAACTTGTGCTGGAAAATATAGTTAGTCAAAAGATTATCATTTTCCCTCTTAGTTTGAGTGATGAAATGAGCTCCTTGATAAAGCAAAATTATAATGTGCACAATGTAACTTGAGTTAAGTTACATATTTATAATTAGCTTAAGAGATCAAGAAATGAGTATATGATACAAATGTGACACAATTCTACTTTGTATATACTCTTAATATCATGAGGCAAGGGATAGACACAAGTGGTGCATTTACAACACTAAATGGATCGTGTTTAGTTCGAGTTGAACAAGACGTCTATGCTAATTGGGTAACTATAATGTGTAACTAGCTATTGCTTATAGTTTATGGTATTAAGTGTTTAATACCATTGCCAATATAGCTTAGGTCCTCCTATAGGTCACACCACAAAACTGGGAAACAAGAAGCTTGATTTTGTGTTCATATGATGTACCGGGTTTCATGTGAAATGTGATACATGTGCTGAATCGACAAAATCAATATGTCGTGAAAATGACATTATTAGAATCATGAATAAATTCATATGAGATGTATGTATTATGAAGTGTAATAGTTTAACATTACATAGGATAATATATTGCATGACATGTGAATTTGCTAAAAACCCCAAAGATCAAATTTTGTTGGAGCTAAATCCAAAATTTGATAAAGGCAAAAATAGGATAAAACGGTCGAACATTTTCATAGACCGGTCGACCAAAAATTCACAATAGCTGTTGCGTGTGAGAACGGTCGACCGAATGGACGTGTCGGTCGACCGAAATATTCCAGGAACTTTTTCTTGGATTAATTGGTTGACCGGTGGAAGTCGTGGTTCGACCGAAAACCACCAAGAACTTCTGCGATTTTTTCTAGGTTGCAATCGGTCGACCGACTTGAGATTCAGTTCGACCAAAAACTTCCACTAGTCGTTTCTCATATAGAATAAGTCGACTGTTTGCGTGTTCTCTTTGATCGAAATATCACAGTAGCTTTGGGAGCGTGTGTTGGGTCGACCGTTGGGTTTCATGATCGAACCGAAACCATGATTAATTGCCAATCGGTCGACCGGTTGGTTAATTTTGGACGATCGTTCGACATGATTCTGCCTTGAATTATTAAGAGATTAGTGTCGATCACGGGTTGGATTTATTCCAATTGTGGTCTAACGTGGATGAGGGTGATTATGTGTCAATTTGTGATTGGTGTAAGGGAGAGAGATGCAAGAGATCATGAGTTAGTGTGTAGCCCATGATGTGGCTGTTTGGAGAGCCTATAAATAGGTATCATCTCCCTACTTATTAAAGGTTAATGCAAATACTCTGCCCCCTAACCTCTCCACTAATCCTTCCGAATTTCTCTTAATTAGTTGGAGATTTTGGAGTTTGATTCTCGTGGAGCTTTAGAGGGGTTATTAGCTAGATTCTAAGCTTGATTTGGAGATTGAATATGCTAGCTTTTTTCTCTCTAATCTTGTTTAGAGTTTGGTGAACACTTGAAGGCGAATCGATCAACGATTCGACGAGCAACAAACTCCGGATCTTCATAAAGGTTTTAGAGAACCATTGGGTATGATCATCTTCTAAATTTATTTTAATATATGTATATTACATGATATTAGAATAAATACAAAACAATGTACATGAAATCACTGAAAATATGAATATCAATCTTGTATGCATATATATAATTTTTTATAATATATACATACATAGGGGCACAAAATCCTACATTTTTTATATAATGTAGTATACATCATATTGAAATGTAAAAAAAAGAAATCTTGTACATGAAATTATTGAATAAGTATGACAACCGATCCTAATTTCTTGTAAAAAATTAAAAATATATACCCAGGCATAGGACACGAAATCCTACAACCACATATAAATCATCCGTACAACACATCCTCACACAAAATAGAACCACACACACACATGAATACATGCAACACATTCACACACATTTACCACCAAGTATTCTACGTTGTCAATTCGTCGAACATTATCAGATCACACCCAAAAAATCCAAATAAACACAAAATTTCAACTAATTGGAATTGACTCCAAGGTTCGGCTTGCTCTTCCACTAGATGGATGCTCCTCTTTGACGAGGAGGTCGAGGAAGAGGTGATGGTGGGAGACGCAGTCGCCGCCAAGAGCCCCGACCTCATTCTGGGAGAATATCACCGCCTTGATGGCCCTCTCAGTGAAGTGCTTGAAGACGATGGAGATTTGGGTGGTCCGATGGTGACGACCAACTGACGGACGGAAGAGGGCGTAGAGCGAGTTGGAAGAGTCTAGGAGGGAGTTGTCATTAGGGGAACTTGGATTCGGTAAGGGGATGTTGGTGGGAGGAGGTGGTTGGGATTAGGGGAATTATTAACATTCAGGACAAAATTAACATAACGGAACATGTAGGGTTAACAATTTTTAGAACGGTAATGTAATAGACTGAACCACCGTCAACTTGGAGTGCACAAATTAAATTTGATTTTTGAGGCAAGTACACCCAAGTAAAATTCAAAAATTCGAGTGCATATATTCAATATCACTACTTTGCAAGTACACCCAAGCTAATAAGCCTTAATTAAATATCAATAACAAAAAAACAAAATGCAAAATAGTACTTAAGATTTTAATTGAACAAGTATCAAGTTGATTGCCGTATATAGTTAATCCAAATTGGATTCCTCCGCGGACGACCAAGCGGATGGAAGGGATCTAATGAAACAGTTGAAAGTGATTCTTCTTCCAAAGAGTAGCAGAAGATACTCTTATCATGCGTTCTCAAGAAGTAGATGTGGTTGCGTAGAAATCCGCACATATGTTGTTCCTCTTCTACGACCGAGCACGAAAAAGCACCTCCAAAGCACACAAAAAATGCTTGTTTTCCTATATCATTTACCTTCGACCAAAACCGTTGAGAGTAATCCATTCTATATACTTCAAATTTGACATTGATTATCCCTTTCATTACAATCCAATGAATCATAAATATCTCTTTTCCATCACACGACTCAACTAGAAAACTAGTAGTAGGAAAAAAGGGTACCTCGGCCCCACGCAATACAATCATTTTACCAAGAACATGGGTGAATGTGCCAATATCCACCTTGATAAGAGAATTGTCGTTATCCAAACCGTAAACTACCTCTTCATTAAAAGCCAGAAGTAGGCGCAAGCTCATCCCATCATGTGTAATATCCTAAACCCTTATTAATCGGGTTAATTGACTTTTAGGTTGCTAATTGGTGGATTATGATGGAGGGATGGGATTGAGTTGGTGGACATGAAGTGGATGGTGGAGATGAGAGGAGAAGTGTATGAGTTGGTGGGTCTCTCTCTCTCTCTCTCTCTCTCTCTCTCTCTCTCTCTCTCTCTCTCTCTCGCGTTATTCTCTCTCTCCCGCTCAAATTCTCTCCCTCTCTCTATTCTAATCCGCAGCTTTCGGAGGGGGCGGTTTTGGTGAGGCGAGGTGAAGCTCAGACATTCTCTGGAGTTGAGTAGATCATAACTCGGTTGGTTGTCGCCGGAGTTTGGGTTCGTGAGGGAAAAGCTCGCCGTTGGATCTTCAAAGGCTTCTTCAAGCCTTCAAGGTATGTCAAACTTTACTTTGAGACTCAGTTATGCTTTCGTGAGTGTTGGAGTGGTAGACGGTAGGCCGGATGACTCGTCGGACCTGTGCAGCAGTTTTCTGCACTGTAACGGTCGACCCGTAGCTTTGTTCGGTCGACCGGTTGTAGTGTAATTTTGGCGTTATCTGTCGCACCGGTCGAACGATACCCTTGGGTTGTTGGCCGGTGGTGCATGTTAAGCGAAGAGAGGGCGTTACTGGTAGCTTTCGGTCGAACGAGACCCCTTTGCTGTTCGACTGAAATACTATTTTAAGTCGGTTGGGGGTGTAGACCACAAAACGGTCGACCGCCCTAAGACCTCGTTCGACCGATGACTTAAAATAACTTAAAGTTTGTTCGACCCCTTTTACTGTTTCGGTCGACCTGCGTACTTTGTTATGAATTGGATTTTACTGCCCATTTTCGGTCGACCGTCGATCATGGCTTGTTCGACCGTTTGTGTTTTTTATACGGCAAGAAGTTTTTACTGGTGGAATTCGGTCGAACGGGTCTCCCTTGCCGTTCGACCGGTTGACGGGTTTTTTGGTTGGGTCAATCCTATGGAGAGGATTCAGTCGACCGGTTTGGTGGTTTTGTTTGACCGTTTTGGTGCAGTTTTGTGTTATTTTGGTGTCGTGGAGCCAGCTAAAGGGCAACGAGTCTCCGACCTTTTTGAAGAAACAATACAAACATTGTCGGCCTGAGAGTGGTTCGTTGGTGTTGTGGAGCCAGCTCAAGGGCAACAGGTCCCCGACCCTGGAGGGGCAATAGTACGGACATTGCCGACCTGAGAGTGGTTCACCAGATCAGCTGTGAAGGCAACAAGTCGCCGACCTTGGAGGGGCAACAGTACAGACATTGCCGGCCTGATAGTGATCCAGCATTGTGTTGTAGCTGATGATATTCCGGCTGAGGTGCCTGGCGAACGTGTGAGGGTTGGGCTAGAGGACCCACGAGACCCGTTACTGTTTTGTGTCTACTGTGGTAGGGAGAGAGTTCCCGGAGGCCCAGTGAGAGGATGTTTGTTTACTGCATTTCATAACATACATGCTTATAGATGTCTGATCCATTTATTGTGATAGGAGTTTGACATACGGGATTTTCTCATGGGAAACTCAGGCATAGTCATGTTTTATTTCAGGCTGTGAGCGACACTAGGAGGTGGTGACCGAGGAGGAGCGTGTTCGGAGCCAGATCCTGTTTTTCCCTGTTTTGAGGTCTTAGTGATTACATGTACATTTCCTTTAGCTTTTGTTGTAATCACACTCTTGAAACTCTCAGATATATATTGTATATAGGTTAGTGCACCAGTTGTCTATTGTTTTTTGTAATATCCTCGTGTTTGTGTTATTTTGAAAATTTTAAATTTCTTCCACTTTTGAGGATGTTACATCATGTGTCTTCCACTCTGAGTCTCTTAACTTACAAGAGAAAAGACGATTGCGGCTAGCAGTATTAAAGAAGATGATAGTGCAACCTGGGTGAGGTGGGGCTGGTGACAGTATGAACTCGTACCAGCGAAAGGGGTAGCATTTCCAGAGTGACGGGGTTTAAGAGGTAGCAATCTTGCAAGGAATTTGTTGGTGTTACGCAGAGAATACAACCCTGAGGACACACCCGTAAAACGTGCCCAAGCTCCAGGTTGGAACATCCACTCTGCTTCCATCTGACATAACAAAAACTGTACTGCTCGTTGGCAGGTTTTGAATGTCATGATTGTCAGACTTGTCCTGAATCAGTCTAACTATGGACACGAGCCAGTTCAGTGTGTGTCCAGAGTTGGGCCAATTCTGGACACACTCTAGAAAAAAACCTGGTTGTCAGGATTAGTGTGTCTAGGATTATCCATATTGTAGGATTTCGTGCCCCTATCATGCATGCAGGATCGATTATCATATTTCCGATGATTTTATGTACATTATTCTATATACTATTTTAATACATAGAAATTTACATATATATTAAAATAAATAGAAGAGGATCATATCTAAAGGTTCTCGAAAACCTTTATGAAGATCCGGAGTTGTGTTGCTCTTCGAATCGTCTGTCGATTCTCCTCCAAGTGTTCACCAAACTCTAAAAAAGATTAGATAGAAAGAAGCTAACCAATCAATCTCTAAATCAAGGTTAGAATCTCTAAAGCTCCTGAGAATTAAATCTCCAAAAACTTGAATAATTAAGAGAATTTTTGGATGGAGTAATAGGGTGGTTAGGGAGAGAGAGAATTTTTGCATTCGATAAAACAAGTAGGGAGAGGAGACCTATTTATAGGCTCCCCCAACACCCACATCATGGGTTATCCACTAACCCATGATCTTATGTTTTTCTCTTCCTTAAACCAATCAAAAATTGACACATAATCATCATTAAAAATGTTTGACCATAATTGGAATAAATCAAACCCATGATCAACAATAATCTCTTAACTATTCTAGCAAAATCATGTCCACCGGTCGACCGTAATTAATCAATCGGTCGACCGATTGGCAATTAGATACGGTTTTGGTTGGACCATGAAACCGGTTGGTCGACCCATCACATGCTACCAAAGCTACTGCGATTTTCCGGTCCAAGAGAACACATAAACGGTCGACCGATTCAACACGACAATCGGCTACTGGATGTTTTCGGTCGGACTAAGCTACAATTTGGTCGACCAATTGCTACCAAGAAGAATTTGCAGAAGCTCCTAGAAGTTTTTCGTCGACTAAACACATTTGTCTGGTCGACCGTTCACAAACGCAATAGCTACTGTGAATTTTCGGTCGACCGGTCTCCGAAAACGTTAGACCGTTTTGTCTGATTTTTTCTTTTATCAATTTTGATTTACATCCAACAAAATTTGATCTTTGGGTTTTTTCGCAAATTCACATATCATGTAATATACTATCATATGTAATATCAAAACATTACACCCCATAATACATATATCTCATACGAATTTATTTATGATTTTAACTATTTAATTTCATGACAGATTGATTTTATTGATTCACCACATGTATCCTATTTCACATGAAACCTGATATATCATATGAACACAAAATCAAGTTTCTTATTTCCCAATTTTGTGGTGTGACCTATAGGAGGACCTAAGTTATATTGTCAATGATATTAACACTTAATATCACAAACTATAAACGGTATCTAGCTACACATTATAGTTACCCAATTAGCAAAAATGTCTTGTTCACTCGAACTAAACACGATCCATTTAGTGATGCAAACCATCACTTGTGGCTATCCTTTGCCTCATGATATTAAGAGTATATACAAAGTAGAATTGTGTCACATTTGTATTATATACTCATTTCTTTATCTCTTAAGCTAATTATAAATATGTAACTTAACTCAAGTCACATTGTGCACATTATAATTTCGCATTATCAAAGGGCCCACTAATATCATTACTCAAGTAAAGAGTGATAATGATAATCTTTTGACGAACTATCTTTTCCAGCACAAGTCGTGTTCAACCAACTATTGCATTTATCACTATGCTCGTTGATAGTTTTTGACAATAATCAAATTAAACACTTCTCATGTGAAAAGACATAAATCTCATATCTTAGAATTCAAGACACAATGAAACATTAATGACACATAACACAATTCCATAATGTTTCACTTGCTAAGTCTATTCAATATATAAAAGTAACAATTTTCCTCATTTATATACTTGTGTCGTTAAATATTTGTAGAGTTACAATACTCTTTAACCAACACGACAATCTTATCTCGGTAATTAATGTTCCATGTCAATTACCATGATTGTGAAAAACTTTTGATTTATGTAAACCATTATCTCTTAGAGATCTACAGTTAAGGACCAAGAATCTCTTCCTTAACACTTCAAAAAGAGAAATACATTAATCAAGGAACAAAATGTTTGCACATTAAATTCTTAATAATTGACATATAAAATTAAACTTTTAGAACACATTCCCTTCACTTATTTATCCAAAATAAGTCCAATTCTAGCCTATCCAGCGTTGGATTGATTCTGGACACATTCTAGACAAAAACTGAATAGGCTCGTTGCCGATGTGTTTTCATGCTCACCTGACGTCTCTTTCATTGAATGTGAGGTTTTCGTGCCCACCGGCTTCAGTAACAAAAGATTGCATGGTTTTGGAAGCTAAAATACTGGTTGCATCATTTGAGGCAAATCGTAGTTTCTTTGCTTCGGAAATCTCACGTTTGCCACGAGGAAAATGCAGTTGTCTAGCCTCTAACATGTCATGATTATGCTTTAAACAAACATCAGTGAGCACATAAACCTTCACCGGGTTCCCAGCAACCCTAAAAAGTGCAAGACAATTGATGCATATAAACAACCCTGAATGGACTTCACCCTGACCTTAATTACGGGGTGGACCACCCTCCTTGGAACACGTCAAAGTGGTCCTATTGATAACATCATCCTTGTAATGAGAATGTCTAATCTTGATGCTGAACCCATTAACATTAGCAAATGAGGTATAAAACTCTCAGGTTTCTTCAAAGGTTTTAAAAGACATTCCCACGTAGGGCTGAGAAAAAGAACTGTCTTGTTGGTCGACGTGAGTAACAATCTCCATCGTCGTAAAAAATTTCAATGAACATGATAAACAAGAGAAAATAAGGTAAGAGATGAAGAGAGGGAAAACATAATCTTCTATTTTTGGAAAGTGAACGATACCATTCATTTGGAAAGTAAACATTGCCTAGAATGTAGTGCCCAACTTTTACGTGAAAAATCTATTGACGTGGAAAGACTGCTCCACGTCGAGCTACACATCGGACGCGTGCGTGACCCACGCTTCCCGCAATCATTTTCCATATTAAAATCACAAAAATCAGTTGAAATATCACATACCCATGCCCTGATCGTGCTTTCAAAGATTTTTCTTGGTCTTAGGTTGAAATTTCAAGATAATTTATTTTATTTTATTGTTGTTTCCACTTCCAACAAAATTCCATTATGGAAAGTTTCGATTTTGACAAATTTCTCTAACAGAAAAGTATATGGGAAATTAAAAGAAAATTCACTTAAAAACAAACAAAAAATTCTTTGTTAAAATATGCTTTTTTCGAAAGAGAACATTTGTATTCAAGTTTAACTTGAAATTATTTTCTGACTTACTGCATCTGATTTTTTAGACTAATTTGTTGCACAAATTTACAATTATACCCAAACATTATTTATTATAATTTCTTCACTTTTTTTAATTCAAAAATATAATTCTTAACTTTCCCAAGGACGTGAGGGGACGGTAGGGGTTCAAGTAACCCATTAGGCAAAATGTTGCTCTCCTTTATCCTGTTGGCACACCGAGCAGATTTTCACATAGAGCTCTACTTCCTCCCTCATTTTTGGCCAATAGTATGATATTTCAAGCAATGTCATCCTCCTCCTTTAGCTTGGATGCCCAGCCAACTTCGTGTCATGACACTTCTTGATAATCTTTCTCCACAAATCATTACATTTTGGCACAAACATTCTTCTTCCATTGGTATAGAGAATGCCATCTTCTACCCAAAATTTCGTGGTCTTTCATTCGTTCACCATGCCCACTAATTGCTTGACAAAGGGGTAATGCATCAGTCCTTCTTTGATCTCTCCCACGAGATCTTCTTGAACATTGGAAAGGGACGCTAGTTCAACCCTTCTACTCAAGGCATCTACTACAATGTTTCCTTTCCCTGACTTGTACTTCATTTTGAAGTCAAATTCAGCCAAAAGTCCTACCACTGGACTTTCTTGGGACTCAACTTCTTCTGCATTTGGAAGTAGCTTGTAGCTACATTATCGGTCTAAATCATAAAATGTGATCATAATAGATAATGCCTCCATGTTCTTAGGCAATGGACTACTGTTGTCATCTCCTTCTCTAGGACAATGTATCTTCTTTCTATCTTCTTTAGCTTCCCACTCTAGTAGGCTATCAGATGACCTTCTTGCATTAACACCCCCACTTTCTTGCATTAACACCCCCACCTATAGCAAACTCTGAGGCATCAGTTTGCATCTCAAACTCCTTGGTGAAATCCGACAACACTAGAACTGACTCCTTCATGACCTTCTTCTTCAACTTCTCGAAGGTGTTTTGACATTTCTTCCACTCTCTGTCCATCTTCCTTTTAAAGAGCTCAGTTAATGGACCGGCTATGACAGAATATCCCTTGATGATTTTTTTGTAATAGTTCATCAATCCTAAGAATGAACAAAGTACATTTTATCACTTTGGTTGGGACCTCCTACTCTTGGATGACTCCTATCTTTGAGCTATCTATCCCCAACCTTCCTTGGTTGATGATATGACCCAAGGAGGACACTTCTTCTTAGGCAAGGGAGCACTTCTCATTCTTCACATATAGCTTATTTTCCATCAGCATTTGGAATATCCGCATTAGTTGCTCAACATGCTCCTTTAAGAAATTGTTATAGATGACAATAACATCTAAGTAGACCACCTTGAACTGATCCAGATATGGATGTAATATTTTGTTCATCAATGTACAGAAGCTTGCAAGGGCGTTTGTTAGGCTGAACGATATGACTAGCCATTCAAATGACCCATACCTTGTGACGCTTGTAATCTTTGGCTCATCCCCCTCGGCGATCTTGACTTGGTGATACCATGATCTCAAGTCCATCTTTGTAAAATACTTGGTTTTCCAGAGTCGATCGAACGAGTCCGTGGTCAGGAGTATTGGGTATCTGTTTTTGATAGTCACATTGTTTAATGCACGATAATCTATGCACATGCAAAGGTCACCATCTTGCAAAGGTCGAATCTGACCCGCTTCCAACAAGTTTTTAAGTTGCCTCCTTAGTTCCTCCAACTCAGGAGGTGGCATCCGGTATGACCCCATGGCAGAGGGTTTGGCCCCTGACTCAAGCTTGATTCATGGTCTACCTCTCTTCTTGAAGGTAGCTCCTTTGGCAACTCTGAAGGCATTACATCTTGATTCTCTTCAATTACTTCTTGGACAACATAAGGGATTTCACCCTCGTTTGGCTCTCCATCTTCTTTCATGGTTGCCAAAAATGTTTCCTCTCCTTTCTTGAACCCTTTACGAGTTGCATGACAGACATGGTGGGGACTGCTAAGGGCTTCAGGGACATTTGTACCAGATGCGTGGCACCTCTCTCCATGATGCACAAGGTGTTTGAAGAGGGGAGCACTTGGCTATTTCTACTTCTCAAGAAGTTAAGTCCTAATACTATCTTGTGATCGTCCATAGGGACAACAGAGAAACATATTTTCCCCTCCATGTCCCTAGAGTGACTTCTGTGGCTCGCACCACCCCTTCAAAAGGCTTGGTACAAGCGTTCACGGTCTTGAGCTTCCCGTTTGCCTCAGCTAGAGGAAGTCCTAATCTTCTTGCTTTCGAAGGCGTCATAAAGTTATGGCTTGTCCCAGTATCTACCAACATCTGTGTTGGATTGCCTCCAACTTTGGCCTCCACATACAACAAGGCCATTTTTCAAGGGTATCTGGAGGTGAGGGCTTGACTTGCAACACGCCTAGGAGTTGGAGAGACCTTATGTGCCATTCCTCCTCTGGGTTGTTCTCTTCACTTTGGGCAGCCATGTCAGATAACGAGCCGAACTTTGGACATTCATTCATTTGGTGAGTGTCTTTGTAGACAAAACACTCACCCTTTAGGACAAATGGTTTTTTTGCCTTCCTAGTGGGAGTTCTTTGCAGAATCTTTTTTTGGGAACTTCTCATTTGAGTATTTTTCTTTACTAGTTCTTGATTTATGGTGAGGCCCACTGCTGAGTCTTAAAATTTAACCGCAAGCGTACGATGTTGTAGCATACAGGTCGAACACAAGGAGAGATTGCAAATTCCTATCGATTTTATTTTCATTGAAGCACGACTAATAACGTTGATAGATTCAATGGTGGTTTATATTTTTGGTCTTTTGTTTTATGAAGATATTAAGAGATAATGTACAAAAATTATGGGTTTTTTATATAATAAGAATGCAATAAAAAATTACGATGAGATGAAACACTTAGAAGATGAAAACATTTGCATGGGCATGAATTGGGAAAGGTGTTGCACATTTCATTAAGCACATGAGATTACGTTTTGTAAGTATGACTTGAAGACTGTCAAATCATAAAACAACAAACCTAGATCTAATTACGACTTTACAAATTCTTGCAAGCACAGAAGCAACGATATAAATTCTACGCATAAATTAAGAAACTTACTGGTAACATTAACCTATCAAATAATTATAAATCATCTACCTCTTTCAAGTGAATTAGAAAAAGTAATAACAAATCAAAATATTAACATGATGGCAACCTTAATTCTTAATTCATCCTAGCACATATTTCCACATTCTAAGAGATGTATTTAGTTACACATGATGAAAGAAAACATAAAAGAAGAGAAAAGAGAAACGAGAAGAAAATAGAAAATTTATTTAGCTAATAAGAAAAATAGAAACTAAGTACATACAACATGAGACTCTCTCCACATAGAACAAAAAATGAAAATTAAACTAAAGGGGAAGAGCTCCTTTGATTAGAGAATACAAAGCTTTACATAGAATTTTGTCTCTCCCAGGTCAGCTATTTTCATCCACCATTGGACCCTTGAAACGTCTGAATTTATAATATCTTGTGAGAGAGGAAATCATGATCCTTCCAAATATCATTTCAATGCCGCTTGAATCACTTGATTTGGATTTCTGAGGAGAACGTTATGCATAAATTACTGTTGATATATCGATTGTCAAGTTTCCAAATACAATATATTTTGACGCGCAATTTTCACCCTCATATAATCGGAATTGGGAAAGTATTAAGAGAATAAAATATTTTCTCCCTTAAATTTTCTTTCCAAAGGATCTAGAAACATCAAATTTGGAATTTGGATGTGCATGTTATCAACAAAACAAGTGGCGTGTGCTGCCAGACTTTCCTTATCCGAATTTTCATATTTGATGTTGATTGCATAATCCGAATT
>CAVMKL010000099.1:50000-60000 GCA_963682175.1 Triglochin maritima | reverse complement strand
CCTAAACCCTAAACCCTAAACCCTAAACCCTAAACCCTAAACCCTAAACCCTAAACCCTAAACCCTAAACCCTAAACCCTAAACCCTAAACCCTAAACCCTAAACCCTAAACCCTAAACCCTAAACCCTAAACCCTAAACCCTAAACCCTAAACCCTAAACCCTAAACCCTAAACCCTAAACCCTAAACCCTAAACCCTAAACCCTAAACCCTAAACCCTAAACCCTAAACCCTAAACCCTAAACCCTAAACCCTAAACCCTAAACCCTAAACCCTAAACCCTAAACCCTAAACCCTAAACCCTAAACCCTAAACCCTAAACCCTAAACCCTAAACCCTAAACCCTAAACCCTAAACCCTAAACCCTAAACCCTAAACCCTAAACCCTAAACCCTAAACCCTAAACCCTAAACCCTAAACCCTAAACCCTAAACCCTAAACCCTAAACCCTAAACCCTAAACCCTAAACCCTAAACCCTAAACCCTAAACCCTAAACCCTAAACCCTAAACCCTAAACCCTAAACCCTAAACCCTAAACCCTAAACCCTAAACCCTAAACCCTAAACCCTAAACCCTAAACCCTAAACCCTAAACCCTAAACCCTAAACCCTAAACCCTAAACCCTAAACCCTAAACCCTAAACCCTAAACCCTAAACCCTAAACCCTAAACCCTAAACCCTAAACCCTAAACCCTAAACCCTAAACCCTAAACCCTAAACCCTAAACCCTAAACCCTAAACCCTAAACCCTAAACCCTAAACCCTAAACCCTAAACCCTAAACCCTAAACCCTAAACCCTAAACCCTAAACCCTAAACCCTAAACCCTAAACCCTAAACCCTAAACCCTAAACCCTAAACCCTAAACCCTAAACCCTAAACCCTAAACCCTAAACCCTAAACCCTAAACCCTAAACCCTAAACCCTAAACCCTAAACCCTAAACCCTAAACCCTAAACCCTAAACCCTAAACCCTAAACCCTAAACCCTAAACCCTAAACCCTAAACCCTAAACCCTAAACCCTAAACCCTAAACCCTAAACCCTAAACCCTAAACCCTAAACCCTAAACCCTAAACCCTAAACCCTAAACCCTAAACCCTAAACCCTAAACCCTAAACCCTAAACCCTAAACCCTAAACCCTAAACCCTAAACCCTAAACCCTAAACCCTAAACCCTAAACCCTAAACCCTAAACCCTAAACCCTAAACCCTAAACCCTAAACCCTAAACCCTAAACCCTAAACCCTAAACCCTAAACCCTAAACCCTAAACCCTAAACCCTAAACCCTAAACCCTAAACCCTAAACCCTAAACCCTAAACCCTAAACCCTAAACCCTAAACCCTAAACCCTAAACCCTAAACCCTAAACCCTAAACCCTAAACCCTAAACCCTAAACCCTAAACCCTAAACCCTAAACCCTAAACCCTAAACCCTAAACCCTAAACCCTAAACCCTAAACCCTAAACCCTAAACCCTAAACCCTAAACCCTAAACCCTAAACCCTAAACCCTAAACCCTAAACCCTAAACCCTAAACCCTAAACCCTAAACCCTAAACCCTAAACCCTAAACCCTAAACCCTAAACCCTAAACCCTAAACCCTAAACCCTAAACCCTAAACCCTAAACCCTAAACCCTAAACCCTAAACCCTAAACCCTAAACCCTAAACCCTAAACCCTAAACCCTAAACCCTAAACCCTAAACCCTAAACCCTAAACCCTAAACCCTAAACCCTAAACCCTAAACCCTAAACCCTAAACCCTAAACCCTAAACCCTAAACCCTAAACCCTAAACCCTAAACCCTAAACCCTAAACCCTAAACCCTAAACCCTAAACCCTAAACCCTAAACCCTAAACCCTAAACCCTAAACCCTAAACCCTAAACCCTAAACCCTAAACCCTAAACCCTAAACCCTAAACCCTAAACCCTAAACCCTAAACCCTAAACCCTAAACCCTAAACCCTAAACCCTAAACCCTAAACCCTAAACCCTAAACCCTAAACCCTAAACCCTAAACCCTAAACCCTAAACCCTAAACCCTAAACCCTAAACCCTAAACCCTAAACCCTAAACCCTAAACCCTAAACCCTAAACCCTAAACCCTAAACCCTAAACCCTAAACCCTAAACCCTAAACCCTAAACCCTAAACCCTAAACCCTAAACCCTAAACCCTAAACCCTAAACCCTAAACCCTAAACCCTAAACCCTAAACCCTAAACCCTAAACCCTAAACCCTAAACCCTAAACCCTAAACCCTAAACCCTAAACCCTAAACCCTAAACCCTAAACCCTAAACCCTAAACCCTAAACCCTAAACCCTAAACCCTAAACCCTAAACCCTAAACCCTAAACCCTAAACCCTAAACCCTAAACCCTAAACCCTAAACCCTAAACCCTAAACCCTAAACCCTAAACCCTAAACCCTAAACCCTAAACCCTAAACCCTAAACCCTAAACCCTAAACCCTAAACCCTAAACCCTAAACCCTAAACCCTAAACCCTAAACCCTAAACCCTAAACCCTAAACCCTAAACCCTAAACCCTAAACCCTAAACCCTAAACCCTAAACCCTAAACCCTAAACCCTAAACCCTAAACCCTAAACCCTAAACCCTAAACCCTAAACCCTAAACCCTAAACCCTAAACCCTAAACCCTAAACCCTAAACCCTAAACCCTAAACCCTAAACCCTAAACCCTAAACCCTAAACCCTAAACCCTAAACCCTAAACCCTAAACCCTAAACCCTAAACCCTAAACCCTAAACCCTAAACCCTAAACCCTAAACCCTAAACCCTAAACCCTAAACCCTAAACCCTAAACCCTAAACCCTAAACCCTAAACCCTAAACCCTAAACCCTAAACCCTAAACCCTAAACCCTAAACCCTAAACCCTAAACCCTAAACCCTAAACCCTAAACCCTAAACCCTAAACCCTAAACCCTAAACCCTAAACCCTAAACCCTAAACCCTAAACCCTAAACCCTAAACCCTAAACCCTAAACCCTAAACCCTAAACCCTAAACCCTAAACCCTAAACCCTAAACCCTAAACCCTAAACCCTAAACCCTAAACCCTAAACCCTAAACCCTAAACCCTAAACCCTAAACCCTAAACCCTAAACCCTAAACCCTAAACCCTAAACCCTAAACCCTAAACCCTAAACCCTAAACCCTAAACCCTAAACCCTAAACCCTAAACCCTAAACCCTAAACCCTAAACCCTAAACCCTAAACCCTAAACCCTAAACCCTAAACCCTAAACCCTAAACCCTAAACCCTAAACCCTAAACCCTAAACCCTAAACCCTAAACCCTAAACCCTAAACCCTAAACCCTAAACCCTAAACCCTAAACCCTAAACCCTAAACCCTAAACCCTAAACCCTAAACCCTAAACCCTAAACCCTAAACCCTAAACCCTAAACCCTAAACCCTAAACCCTAAACCCTAAACCCTAAACCCTAAACCCTAAACCCTAAACCCTAAACCCTAAACCCTAAACCCTAAACCCTAAACCCTAAACCCTAAACCCTAAACCCTAAACCCTAAACCCTAAACCCTAAACCCTAAACCCTAAACCCTAAACCCTAAACCCTAAACCCTAAACCCTAAACCCTAAACCCTAAACCCTAAACCCTAAACCCTAAACCCTAAACCCTAAACCCTAAACCCTAAACCCTAAACCCTAAACCCTAAACCCTAAACCCTAAACCCTAAACCCTAAACCCTAAACCCTAAACCCTAAACCCTAAACCCTAAACCCTAAACCCTAAACCCTAAACCCTAAACCCTAAACCCTAAACCCTAAACCCTAAACCCTAAACCCTAAACCCTAAACCCTAAACCCTAAACCCTAAACCCTAAACCCTAAACCCTAAACCCTAAACCCTAAACCCTAAACCCTAAACCCTAAACCCTAAACCCTAAACCCTAAACCCTAAACCCTAAACCCTAAACCCTAAACCCTAAACCCTAAACCCTAAACCCTAAACCCTAAACCCTAAACCCTAAACCCTAAACCCTAAACCCTAAACCCTAAACCCTAAACCCTAAACCCTAAACCCTAAACCCTAAACCCTAAACCCTAAACCCTAAACCCTAAACCCTAAACCCTAAACCCTAAACCCTAAACCCTAAACCCTAAACCCTAAACCCTAAACCCTAAACCCTAAACCCTAAACCCTAAACCCTAAACCCTAAACCCTAAACCCTAAACCCTAAACCCTAAACCCTAAACCCTAAACCCTAAACCCTAAACCCTAAACCCTAAACCCTAAACCCTAAACCCTAAACCCTAAACCCTAAACCCTAAACCCTAAACCCTAAACCCTAAACCCTAAACCCTAAACCCTAAACCCTAAACCCTAAACCCTAAACCCTAAACCCTAAACCCTAAACCCTAAACCCTAAACCCTAAACCCTAAACCCTAAACCCTAAACCCTAAACCCTAAACCCTAAACCCTAAACCCTAAACCCTAAACCCTAAACCCTAAACCCTAAACCCTAAACCCTAAACCCTAAACCCTAAACCCTAAACCCTAAACCCTAAACCCTAAACCCTAAACCCTAAACCCTAAACCCTAAACCCTAAACCCTAAACCCTAAACCCTAAACCCTAAACCCTAAACCCTAAACCCTAAACCCTAAACCCTAAACCCTAAACCCTAAACCCTAAACCCTAAACCCTAAACCCTAAACCCTAAACCCTAAACCCTAAACCCTAAACCCTAAACCCTAAACCCTAAACCCTAAACCCTAAACCCTAAACCCTAAACCCTAAACCCTAAACCCTAAACCCTAAACCCTAAACCCTAAACCCTAAACCCTAAACCCTAAACCCTAAACCCTAAACCCTAAACCCTAAACCCTAAACCCTAAACCCTAAACCCTAAACCCTAAACCCTAAACCCTAAACCCTAAACCCTAAACCCTAAACCCTAAACCCTAAACCCTAAACCCTAAACCCTAAACCCTAAACCCTAAACCCTAAACCCTAAACCCTAAACCCTAAACCCTAAACCCTAAACCCTGAACCTGAACCCTGAACCCTGAACCCTGAACCCTGAACCCTGAACCCTGAACCCTGAACCCTGAACCCTGAACCCTGAACCCTGAACCCTGAACCCTGAACCCTGAACCCTGAACCCTGAACCCTGAACCCTGAACCCTGAACCCTGAACCCTAAACCCTAAACCCTAAACCCTAAACCCTAAACCCTAAACCCTAAACCCTAAACCCTAAACCCTAAACCCTAAACCCTAAACCCTAAACCCTAAACCCTAAACCCTAAACCCTAAACCCTAAACCCTAAACCCTAAACCCTAAACCCTAAACCCTAAACCCTAAACCCTAAACCCTAAACCCTAAACCCTAAACCCTAAACCCTAAACCCTAAACCCTAAACCCTAAACCCTAAACCCTAAACCCTAAACCCTAAACCCTAAACCCTAAACCCTAAACCCTAAACCCTAAACCCTAAACCCTAAACCCTAAACCCTAAACCCTAAACCCTAAACCCTAAACCCTAAACCCTAAACCCTAAACCCTAAACCCTAAACCCTAAACCCTAAACCCTAAACCCTAAACCCTAAACCCTAAACCCTAAACCCTAAACCCTAAACCCTAAACCCTAAACCCTAAACCCTAAACCCTAAACCCTAAACCCTAAACCCTAAACCCTAAACCCTAAACCCTAAACCCTAAACCCTAAACCCTAAACCCTAAACCCTAAACCCTAAACCCTAAACCCTAAACCCTAAACCCTAAACCCTAAACCCTAAACCCTAAACCCTAAACCCTAAACCCTAAACCCTAAACCCTAAACCCTAAACCCTAAACCCTAAACCCTAAACCCTAAACCCTAAACCCTAAACCCTAAACCCTAAACCCTAAACCCTAAACCCTAAACCCTAAACCCTAAACCCTAAACCCTAAACCCTAAACCCTAAACCCTAAACCCTGAACCCTAAACCCTGAACCCTAAACCCTGAACCCTAAACCCTGAACCCTAAACCCTGAACCCTAAACCCTGAACCCTAAACCCTGAACCCTAAACCCTGAACCCTAAACCCTGAACCCTAAACCCTGAACCCTAAACCCTGAACCCTAAACCCTGAACCCTAAACCCTGAACCCTAAACCCTGAACCCTAAACCCTGAACCCTAAACCCTGAACCCTAAACCCTGAACCCTAAACCCTGAACCCTAAACCCTGAACCCTAAACCCTGAACCCTAAACCCTGAACCCTAAACCTGAACCCTAAACCTGAACCCTAAACCTGAACCCTAAACCTGAACCCTAAACCTGAACCCTAAACCTGAACCCTAAACCTGAACCCTAAACCTGAACCCTAAACCTGAACCCTAAACCTGAACCCTAAACCTGAACCCTAAACCTGAACCCTAAACCCTAAACCCTAAACCCTAAACCCTAAACCCTAAACCCTAAACCCTAAACCCTAAACCCTAAACCCTAAACCCTAAACCCTAAACCCTAAACCCTAAACCCTAAACCCTAAACCCTAAAACCCTAAACCCTAAAACCCTAAACCCTAAACCCTAAACCCTAAACCCTAAACCCTAAACCCTAAACCCTAAACCCTAAACCCTAAACCCTAAACCCTAAACCCTAAACCCTAAACCCTAAACCCTAAACCCTAAACCCTAAACCCTAAACCCTAAACCCTAAACCCTAAACCCTAAACCCTAAACCCTAAACCCTAAACCCTAAACCCTAAACCCTAAACCCTAAACCCTAAACCCTAAACCCTAAACCCTAAACCCTAAACCCTAAACCCTAAACCCTAAACCCTAAACCCTAAACCCTAAACCCTAAACCCTAAACCCTAAACCCTAAACCCTAAACCCTAAACCCTAAACCCTAAACCCTAAACCCTAAACCCTAAACCCTAAACCCTAAACCCTAAACCCTAAACCCTAAACCCTAAACCCTAAACCCTAAACCCTAAACCCTAAACCCTAAACCCTAAACCCTAAACCCTAAACCCTAAACCCTAAAATAACCCTAAACCCTAAACCCTAAACCCTAAACCCTAAACCCTAAACCCTAAACCCTAAACCCTAAACCCTAAACCCTAAACCCTAAACCCTAAACCCTAAACCCTAAACCCTAAACCCTAAACCCTAAACCCTAAACCCTAAACCCTAAACCCTAAACCCTAAACCCTAAACCCTAAACCCTAAACCCTAAACCCTAAACCCTAAACCCTAAACCCTAAACCCTAAACCCTAAACCCTAAACCCTAAACCCTAAACCCTAAACCCTAAACCCTAAACCCTAAACCCTAAACCCTAAACCCTAAACCCTAAACCCTAAACCCTAAACCCTAAACCCTAAACCCTAAACCCTAAACCCTAAACCCTAAACCCTAAACCCTAAACCCTAAACCCTAAACCCTAAACCCTAAACCCTAAACCCTAAACCCTAAACCCTAAACCCTAAACCCTAAACCCTAAACCCTGAACCCTGAACCTGAACCCTGAACCTGAACCCTGAACCTGAACCCTGAACCTGAACCCTGAACCTGAACCCTGAACCCTGAACCCTGAACCCTGAACCCTGAACCCTGAACCCTGAACCCTGAACCCTGAACCCTGAACCCTGAACCCTGAACCCTGAACCCTGAACCCTGAACCCTGAACCCTAAACCCTGAACCCTAAACCCTGAACCCTGAACCCTGAACCCTAAACCCTAAACCCTAAACCCTAAACCCTAAACCCTAAACCCTAAACCCTAAACCCTAAACCCTAAACCCTAAACCCTAAACCCTAAACCCTAAACCCTAAACCCTAAACCCTAAACCCTAAACCCTAAACCCTAAACCCTAAACCCTAAACCCTAAACCCTAAACCCTAAACCCTAAACCCTAAACCCTAAACCCTAAACCCTAAACCCTAAACCCTAAACCCTAAACCCTAAACCCTAAACCCTAAACCCTAAACCCTAAACCCTAAACCCTAAACCCTAAACCCTAAACCCTAAACCCTAAACCCTAAACCCTAAACCCTAAACCCTAAACCCTAAACCCTAAACCCTAAACCCTAAACCCTAAACCCTAAACCCTAAACCCTAAACCCTAAACCCTAAACCCTAAACCCTAAACCCTAAACCCTAAATAAACCCTAAACCCTAAACCCTAAACCCTAAACCCTAAATAAACCCTAAACCCTAAACCCTAAACCCTAAACCCTAAACCCTAAACCCTAAACCCTAAACCCTAAACCCTAAACCCTAAACCCTAAAAACCCTAAACCCTAAACCCTAAACCCTAAACCCTAAACCCTAAACCCTAAACCCTAAACCCTAAACCCTAAACCCTAAACCCTAAACCCTAAACCCTAAACCCTAAACCCTAAACCCTAAACCCTAAACCCTAAACCCTAAACCCTAAACCCTAAACCCTAAACCCTAAACCCTAAACCCTAAACCCTAAACCCTAAACCCTAAACCCTAAAACCCTAAACCCTAAAACCCTAAAACCCTAAACCCTAAAACCCTAAACCCTAAACCCTAAACCCTAAACCCTAAACCCTAAACCCTAAACCCTAAACCCTAAACCCTAAACCCTAAACCCTAAACCCTAAACCCTAAACCCTAAACCCTAAACCCTAAACCCTAAACCCTAAACCCTAAACCCTAAACCCTAAACCCTAAACCCTAAACCCTAAACCCTAAACCCTAAACCCTAAACCCTAAAAACCCTAAAAACCCTAAAAACCCTAAAAACCCTAAAACCCTAAAACCCTAAACCCTAAACCCTAAACCCTAAACCCTAAACCCTAAACCCTAAACCCTAAACCCTAAACCCTAAACCCTAAACCCTAAACCCTAAACCCTAAACCCTAAACCCTAAACCCTAAACCCTAAACCCCTAAACCCTAAACCCCTAAACCCTAAACCCCTAAACCCTAAACCCCTAAACCCTAAACCCCTAAACCCTAAACCCCTAAACCCTAAACCCCTAAACCCTAAACCCCTAAACCCCTAAACCCCTAACCCTAAACCCTAAACCCCTAAACCCTAAACCCCTAAACCCTAAACCCCTAAACCCCTAAACCCCTAAACCCCTAAACCCTAAACCCTAAACCCTAAACCCTAAACCCTAAACCCTAAACCCTAAACCCTAAACCCTAAAACCCTAAACCCCTAACCCCTAAACCCTAAACCCTAAACCCTAAACCCTAAAAACCCTAAACCCTAAAAACCCTAAACCCTAAACCCTAAACCCTAAACCCTAAACCCTAAACCCTAAAAAAACCCTAAACCCTAAACCCTAAACCCTAAACCCTAAACCCTAAACCCTAAACCCTAAACCCTAAACCCTAAACCCTAACCCTAAACCCTAAACCCTAAACCCTAAACCCTAAACCCTAAACCCTAAACCCTAAATAAACCCTAAACCCTAAACCCTAAATAAACCCTAAACCCTAAGCCCTAAACCCTAAACCCTAAACCCTAAACCCTAAACCCTAAACCCTAAGTCCAGCCCATTCCACGAAAAAATTTTCAAAAATTTTTGGCTCTGGCGATTTTGGCGAAATTTTCGCCCAAAATTCGCCTCTCCATTTCCGGCCAAGATCTACACCCCACGAGGAACTTTGGGCTTCATACTCGTGGATCAAGGCAAGGAAACCATCCCCCACCCTTCCAGGCCATTCACGGCTGCAGCATTCGCCGGATTTCAGCTTGAAACTTCAAGCCGCCTCCGCGCGTTTTTTCGTTTTGGGCGCACATCTTCGCGTCCCAAGCCCCAATTCCACTCCATCTCACTCCCACATCATTGCAGCAAGGTTCGTGACCCATCAATTGAGCCCCAACATCAACGAATCCGCGGATTGAGTTTCGGATTTTCCGGGTTCCGGCGAATTCGGGATTGTCAATTCCGGCCAAACAAGGTTCAATCCGGGCTTCCTACGCGTGCATCAGGGCTGGGGTGGCATTTCCAGGCCACATTGGGCTCCATTGCCTCGCCGG
>CAVMKL010000099.1:0-45000 GCA_963682175.1 Triglochin maritima | reverse complement strand
TTTTTAATTTTGTTATATTCATTTGTAACGTGAGACCACTCAAAAAATAAATAGAGCGTAAGAATTCTAAAAACTGAGTGTGTTTATCACATTTCGTGAGTTATAGCCTGTGGATTTTATCCCAAAAATTAAAAACTAAATAATATCTCGTTGACACGCATACGTTTAACATTTTTATTTTTAACACTCATTTGTATCATGAGACCGCTCAAAAAATAAATAAAAGGTAAGAATTTTAAAAATTGGGTGCTTTTAGCGAATTTCGTGAGCAATAACATTTGCATTTTATATGTAAAGGGAAAATCTAACTAATATCACCGTGGAGACGAATATGTTTACCATTTTCATTTTTAACATTCGTTTGTAACATGATACTACTCAACAAATAATTCGGCTTTTCATTTTAAAAACTGAGTGTTTCTATCACATTTCGTGAGTTATAGCCTATGGATTCTATCAAAAAAACAAAATCGAAGTAATCTCTCCGTCGAGACGCAATGTTTAGGCTTTTCATTTTTAGTATTCAGTTGTTACTGGAGATCGCTCAAAAAACAAATAAAAGGTAAAGAATTTTAAAAAGTGGGTGCTTTTATCAAATTTCGTGAGTTATGGTATATGGATTTTATATCATAAGTGAAATTCTGACTAATATCACCGTGGAGACGAATAAGTTTACTATTTTTTAATTTTGTTATATTCATTTGTAACGTGAGACCACTCAAAAAATAAATAGAGCGTAAGAATTCTAAAAACTGAGTGTGTTTATCACATTTCGTGAGTTATAGCCTGTGGATTTTATCCCAAAAATTAAAAACTAAATAATATCTCGTTGACACGCATACGTTTAACATTTTTATTTTTAACACTCATTTGTATCATGAGACCGCTCAAAAAATAAATAAAAGGTAAGAATTTTAAAAATTGGGTGCTTTTAGCGAATTTCGTGAGCAATAACATTTGCATTTTATATGTAAAGGGAAAATCTAACTAATATCACCGTGGAGACGAATATGTTTACCATTTTCATTTTTAACATTCGTTTGTAACATGATACCACTCAACAAATAATTCGGCTTTTCATTTTAAAAACTGAGTGTTTCTATCACATTTCGTGAGTTATAGCCTATGGATTCTATCAAAAAAACAAAATCGAAGTAATCTCTCCGTCGAGACGCAATGTTTAGGCTTTTCATTTTTAGTATTCAGTTGTTACTGGAGATCGCTCAAAAAACAAATAAAAGGTAAAGAATTTTAAAAAGTGGGTGCTTTTATCAAATTTCGTGAGTTATGGTATATGGATTTTATATCATAAGTGAAATTCTGACTAATATCACCGTGGAGACGAATAAGTTTACTATTTTTTAATTTTGTTATATTCATTTGTAACGTGAGACCACTCAAAAAATAAATAGAGCGTAAGAATTCTAAAAACTGAGTGTGTTTATCACATTTCGTGAGTTATAGCCTGTGGATTTTATCCCAAAAATTAAAAACTAAATAATATCTCGTTGACACGCATACGTTTAACATTTTTATTTTTAACACTCATTTGTATCATGAGACCGCTCAAAAAATAAATAAAAGGTAAGAATTTTAAAAATTGGGTGCTTTTAGCGAATTTCGTGAGCAATAACATTTGCATTTTATATGTAAAGGGAAAATCTAACTAATATCACCGTGGAGACGAATATGTTTACCATTTTCATTTTTAACATTCGTTTGTAACATGATACCACTCAACAAATAATTCGGCTTTTCATTTTAAAAACTGAGTGTTTCTATCACATTTCGTGAGTTATAGCCTATGGATTCTATCAAAAAAACAAAATCGAAGTAATCTCTCCGTCGAGACGCAATGTTTAGGCTTTTCATTTTTAGTATTCAGTTGTTACTGGAGATCGCTCAAAAAACAAATAAAAGGTAAAGAATTTTAAAAAGTGGGTGCTTTTATCAAATTTCGTGAGTTATGGTATATGGATTTTATATCATAAGTGAAATTCTGACTAATATCACCGTGGAGACGAATAAGTTTACTATTTTTTAATTTTGTTATATTCATTTGTAACGTGAGACCACTCAAAAAATAAATAGAGCGTAAGAATTCTAAAAACTGAGTGTGTTTATCACATTTCGTGAGTTATAGCCTGTGGATTTTATCCCAAAAATTAAAAACTAAATAATATCTCGTTGACACGCATACGTTTAACATTTTTATTTTTAACACTCATTTGTATCATGAGACCGCTCAAAAAATAAATAAAAGGTAAGAATTTTAAAAATTGGGTGCTTTTAGCGAATTTCGTGAGCAATAACATTTGCATTTTATATGTAAAGGGAAAATCTAACTAATATCACCGTGGAGACGAATATGTTTACCATTTTCATTTTTAACATTCGTTTGTAACATGATACTACTCAACAAATAATTCGGCTTTTCATTTTAAAAACTGAGTGTTTCTATCACATTTCGTGAGTTATAGCCTATGGATTCTATCAAAAAAACAAAATCGAAGTAATCTCTCCGTCGAGACGCAATGTTTAGGCTTTTCATTTTTAGTATTCAGTTGTTACTGGAGATCGCTCAAAAAACAAATAAAAGGTAAAGAATTTTAAAAAGTGGGTGCTTTTATCAAATTTCGTGAGTTATGGTATATGGATTTTATATCATAAGTGAAATTCTGACTAATATCACCGTGGAGACGAATAAGTTTACTATTTTTTAATTTTGTTATATTCATTTGTAACGTGAGACCACTCAAAAAATAAATAGAGCGTAAGAATTCTAAAAACTGAGTGTGTTTATCACATTTCGTGAGTTATAGCCTGTGGATTTTATCCCAAAAATTAAAAACTAAATAATATCTCGTTGACACGCATACGTTTAACATTTTTATTTTTAACACTCATTTGTATCATGAGACCGCTCAAAAAATAAATAAAAGGTAAGAATTTTAAAAATTGGGTGCTTTTAGCGAATTTCGTGAGCAATAACATTTGCATTTTATATGTAAAGGGAAAATCTAACTAATATCACCGTGGAGACGAATATGTTTACCATTTTCATTTTTAACATTCGTTTGTAACATGATACCACTCAACAAATAATTCGGCTTTTCATTTTAAAAACTGAGTGTTTCTATCACATTTCGTGAGTTATAGCCTATGGATTCTATCAAAAAAACAAAATCGAAGTAATCTCTCCGTCGAGACGCAATGTTTAGGCTTTTCATTTTTAGTATTCAGTTGTTACTGGAGATCGCTCAAAAAACAAATAAAAGGTAAAGAATTTTAAAAAGTGGGTGCTTTTATCAAATTTCGTGAGTTATGGTATATGGATTTTATATCATAAGTGAAATTCTGACTAATATCACCGTGGAGACGAATAAGTTTACTATTTTTTAATTTTGTTATATTCATTTGTAACGTGAGACCACTCAAAAAATAAATAGAGCGTAAGAATTCTAAAAACTGAGTGTGTTTATCACATTTCGTGAGTTATAGCCTGTGGATTTTATCCCAAAAATTAAAAACTAAATAATATCTCGTTGACACGCATACGTTTAACATTTTTATTTTTAACACTCATTTGTATCATGAGACCGCTCAAAAAATAAATAAAAGGTAAGAATTTTAAAAATTGGGTGCTTTTAGAGAATTTCGTGAGCAATAACATTTGCATTTTATATGTAAAGGGAAAATCTAACTAATATCACCGTGGAGACGAATATGTTTACCATTTTCATTTTTAACATTCGTTTGTAACATGATACCACTCAACAAATAATTCGGCTTTTCATTTTAAAAACTGAGTGTTTCTATCACATTTCGTGAGTTATAGCCTATGGATTCTATCAAAAAAACAAAATCGAAGTAATCTCTCCGTCGAGACGCAATGTTTAGGCTTTTCATTTTTAGTATTCAGTTGTTACTGGAGATCGCTCAAAAAACAAATAAAAGGTAAAGAATTTTAAAAAGTGGGTGCTTTTATCAAATTTCGTGAGTTATGGTATATGGATTTTATATCATAAGTGAAATTCTGACTAATATCACCGTGGAGACGAATAAGTTTACTATTTTTTAATTTTGTTATATTCATTTGTAACGTGAGACCACTCAAAAAATAAATAGAGCGTAAGAATTCTAAAAACTGAGTGTGTTTATCACATTTCGTGAGTTATAGCCTGTGGATTTTATCCCAAAAATTAAAAACTAAATAATATCTCGTTGACACGCATACGTTTAACATTTTTATTTTTAACACTCATTTGTATCATGAGACCGCTCAAAAAATAAATAAAAGGTAAGAATTTTAAAAATTGGGTGCTTTTAGCGAATTTCGTGAGCAATAACATTTGCATTTTATATGTAAAGGGAAAATCTAACTAATATCACCGTGGAGACGAATATGTTTACCATTTTCATTTTTAACATTCGTTTGTAACATGATACCACTCAACAAATAATTCGGCTTTTCATTTTAAAAACTGAGTGTTTCTATCACATTTCGTGAGTTATAGCCTATGGATTCTATCAAAAAAACAAAATCGAAGTAATCTCTCCGTCGAGACGCAATGTTTAGGCTTTTCATTTTTAGTATTCAGTTGTTACTGGAGATCGCTCAAAAAACAAATAAAAGGTAAAGAATTTTAAAAAGTGGGTGCTTTTATCAAATTTCGTGAGTTATGGTATATGGATTTTATATCATAAGTGAAATTCTGACTAATATCACCGTGGAGACGAATAAGTTTACTATTTTTTAATTTTGTTATATTCATTTGTAACGTGAGACCACTCAAAAAATAAATAGAGCGTAAGAATTCTAAAAACTGAGTGTGTTTATCACATTTCGTGAGTTATAGCCTGTGGATTTTATCCCAAAAATTAAAAACTAAATAATATCTCGTTGACACGCATACGTTTAACATTTTTATTTTTAACACTCATTTGTATCATGAGACCGCTCAAAAAATAAATAAAAGGTAAGAATTTTAAAAATTGGGTGCTTTTAGCGAATTTCGTGAGCAATAACATTTGCATTTTATATGTAAAGGGAAAATCTAACTAATATCACCGTGGAGACGAATATGTTTACCATTTTCATTTTTAACATTCGTTTGTAACATGATACCACTCAACAAATAATTCGGCTTTTCATTTTAAAAACTGAGTGTTTCTATCACATTTCGTGAGTTATAGCCTATGGATTCTATCAAAAAAACAAAATCGAAGTAATCTCTCCGTCGAGACGCAATGTTTAGGCTTTTCATTTTTAGTATTCAGTTGTTACTGGAGATCGCTCAAAAAACAAATAAAAGGTAAAGAATTTTAAAAAGTGGGTGCTTTTATCAAATTTCGTGAGTTATGGTATATGGATTTTATATCATAAGTGAAATTCTGACTAATATCACCGTGGAGACGAATAAGTTTACTATTTTTTAATTTTGTTATATTCATTTGTAACGTGAGACCACTCAAAAAATAAATAGAGCGTAAGAATTCTAAAAACTGAGTGTGTTTATCACATTTCGTGAGTTATAGCCTGTGGATTTTATCCCAAAAATTAAAAACTAAATAATATCTCGTTGACACGCATACGTTTAACATTTTTATTTTTAACACTCATTTGTATCATGAGACCGCTCAAAAAATAAATAAAAGGTAAGAATTTTAAAAATTGGGTGCTTTTAGCGAATTTCGTGAGCAATAACATTTGCATTTTATATGTAAAGGGAAAATCTAACTAATATCACCGTGGAGACGAATATGTTTACCATTTTCATTTTTAACATTCGTTTGTAACATGATACTACTCAACAAATAATTCGGCTTTTCATTTTAAAAACTGAGTGTTTCTATCACATTTCGTGAGTTATAGCCTATGGATTCTATCAAAAAAACAAAATCGAAGTAATCTCTCCGTCGAGACGCAATGTTTAGGCTTTTCATTTTTAGTATTCAGTTGTTACTGGAGATCGCTCAAAAAACAAATAAAAGGTAAAGAATTTTAAAAAGTGGGTGCTTTTATCAAATTTCGTGAGTTATGGTATATGGATTTTATATCATAAGTGAAATTCTGACTAATATCACCGTGGAGACGAATAAGTTTACTATTTTTTAATTTTGTTATATTCATTTGTAACGTGAGACCACTCAAAAAATAAATAGAGCGTAAGAATTCTAAAAACTGAGTGTGTTTATCACATTTCGTGAGTTATAGCCTGTGGATTTTATCCCAAAAATTAAAAACTAAATAATATCTCGTTGACACGCATACGTTTAACATTTTTATTTTTAACACTCATTTGTATCATGAGACCGCTCAAAAAATAAATAAAAGGTAAGAATTTTAAAAATTGGGTGCTTTTAGCGAATTTCGTGAGCAATAACATTTGCATTTTATATGTAAAGGGAAAATCTAACTAATATCACCGTGGAGACGAATATGTTTACCATTTTCATTTTTAACATTCGTTTGTAACATGATACCACTCAACAAATAATTCGGCTTTTCATTTTAAAAACTGAGTGTTTCTATCACATTTCGTGAGTTATAGCCTATGGATTCTATCAAAAAAACAAAATCGAAGTAATCTCTCCGTCGAGACGCAATGTTTAGGCTTTTCATTTTTAGTATTCAGTTGTTACTGGAGATCGCTCAAAAAACAAATAAAAGGTAAAGAATTTTAAAAAGTGGGTGCTTTTATCAAATTTCGTGAGTTATGGTATATGGATTTTATATCATAAGTGAAATTCTGACTAATATCACCGTGGAGACGAATAAGTTTACTATTTTTTAATTTTGTTATATTCATTTGTAACGTGAGACCACTCAAAAAATAAATAGAGCGTAAGAATTCTAAAAACTGAGTGTGTTTATCACATTTCGTGAGTTATAGCCTGTGGATTTTATCCCAAAAATTAAAAACTAAATAATATCTCGTTGACACGCATACGTTTAACATTTTTATTTTTAACACTCATTTGTATCATGAGACCGCTCAAAAAATAAATAAAAGGTAAGAATTTTAAAAATTGGGTGCTTTTAGAGAATTTCGTGAGCAATAACATTTGCATTTTATATGTAAAGGGAAAATCTAACTAATATCACCGTGGAGACGAATATGTTTACCATTTTCATTTTTAACATTCGTTTGTAACATGATACCACTCAACAAATAATTCGGCTTTTCATTTTAAAAACTGAGTGTTTCTATCACATTTCGTGAGTTATAGCCTATGGATTCTATCAAAAAAACAAAATCGAAGTAATCTCTCCGTCGAGACGCAATGTTTAGGCTTTTCATTTTTAGTATTCAGTTGTTACTGGAGATCGCTCAAAAAACAAATAAAAGGTAAAGAATTTTAAAAAGTGGGTGCTTTTATCAAATTTCGTGAGTTATGGTATATGGATTTTATATCATAAGTGAAATTCTGACTAATATCACCGTGGAGACGAATAAGTTTACTATTTTTTAATTTTGTTATATTCATTTGTAACGTGAGACCACTCAAAAAATAAATAGAGCGTAAGAATTCTAAAAACTGAGTGTGTTTATCACATTTCGTGAGTTATAGCCTGTGGATTTTATCCCAAAAATTAAAAACTAAATAATATCTCGTTGACACGCATACGTTTAACATTTTTATTTTTAACACTCATTTGTATCATGAGACCGCTCAAAAAATAAATAAAAGGTAAGAATTTTAAAAATTGGGTGCTTTTAGCGAATTTCGTGAGCAATAACATTTGCATTTTATATGTAAAGGGAAAATCTAACTAATATCACCGTGGAGACGAATATGTTTACCATTTTCATTTTTAACATTCGTTTGTAACATGATACCACTCAACAAATAATTCGGCTTTTCATTTTAAAAACTGAGTGTTTCTATCACATTTCGTGAGTTATAGCCTATGGATTCTATCAAAAAAACAAAATCGAAGTAATCTCTCCGTCGAGACGCAATGTTTAGGCTTTTCATTTTTAGTATTCAGTTGTTACTGGAGATCGCTCAAAAAACAAATAAAAGGTAAAGAATTTTAAAAAGTGGGTGCTTTTATCAAATTTCGTGAGTTATGGTATATGGATTTTATATCATAAGTGAAATTCTGACTAATATCACCGTGGAGACGAATAAGTTTACTATTTTTTAATTTTGTTATATTCATTTGTAACGTGAGACCACTCAAAAAATAAATAGAGCGTAAGAATTCTAAAAACTGAGTGTGTTTATCACATTTCGTGAGTTATAGCCTGTGGATTTTATCCCAAAAATTAAAAACTAAATAATATCTCGTTGACACGCATACGTTTAACATTTTTATTTTTAACACTCATTTGTATCATGAGACCGCTCAAAAAATAAATAAAAGGTAAGAATTTTAAAAATTGGGTGCTTTTAGCGAATTTCGTGAGCAATAACATTTGCATTTTATATGTAAAGGGAAAATCTAACTAATATCACCGTGGAGACGAATATGTTTACCATTTTCATTTTTAACATTCGTTTGTAACATGATACCACTCAACAAATAATTCGGCTTTTCATTTTAAAAACTGAGTGTTTCTATCACATTTCGTGAGTTATAGCCTATGGATTCTATCAAAAAAACAAAATCGAAGTAATCTCTCCGTCGAGACGCAATGTTTAGGCTTTTCATTTTTAGTATTCAGTTGTTACTGGAGATCGCTCAAAAAACAAATAAAAGGTAAAGAATTTTAAAAAGTGGGTGCTTTTATCAAATTTCGTGAGTTATGGTATATGGATTTTATATCATAAGTGAAATTCTGACTAATATCACCGTGGAGACGAATAAGTTTACTATTTTTTAATTTTGTTATATTCATTTGTAACGTGAGACCACTCAAAAAATAAATAGAGCGTAAGAATTCTAAAAACTGAGTGTGTTTATCACATTTCGTGAGTTATAGCCTGTGGATTTTATCCCAAAAATTAAAAACTAAATAATATCTCGTTGACACGCATACGTTTAACATTTTTATTTTTAACACTCATTTGTATCATGAGACCGCTCAAAAAATAAATAAAAGGTAAGAATTTTAAAAATTGGGTGCTTTTAGCGAATTTCGTGAGCAATAACATTTGCATTTTATATGTAAAGGGAAAATCTAACTAATATCACCGTGGAGACGAATATGTTTACCATTTTCATTTTTAACATTCGTTTGTAACATGATACCACTCAACAAATAATTCGGCTTTTCATTTTAAAAACTGAGTGTTTCTATCACATTTCGTGAGTTATAGCCTATGGATTCTATCAAAAAAACAAAATCGAAGTAATCTCTCCGTCGAGACGCAATGTTTAGGCTTTTCATTTTTAGTATTCAGTTGTTACTGGAGATCGCTCAAAAAACAAATAAAAGGTAAAGAATTTTAAAAAGTGGGTGCTTTTATCAAATTTCGTGAGTTATGGTATATGGATTTTATATCATAAGTGAAATTCTGACTAATATCACCGTGGAGACGAATAAGTTTACTATTTTTTAATTTTGTTATATTCATTTGTAACGTGAGACCACTCAAAAAATAAATAGAGCGTAAGAATTCTAAAAACTGAGTGTGTTTATCACATTTCGTGAGTTATAGCCTGTGGATTTTATCCCAAAAATTAAAAACTAAATAATATCTCGTTGACACGCATACGTTTAACATTTTTATTTTTAACACTCATTTGTATCATGAGACCGCTCAAAAAATAAATAAAAGGTAAGAATTTTAAAAATTGGGTGCTTTTAGCGAATTTCGTGAGCAATAACATTTGCATTTTATATGTAAAGGGAAAATCTAACTAATATCACCGTGGAGACGAATATGTTTACCATTTTCATTTTTAACATTCGTTTGTAACATGATACCACTCAACAAATAATTCGGCTTTTCATTTTAAAAACTGAGTGTTTCTATCACATTTCGTGAGTTATAGCCTATGGATTCTATCAAAAAAACAAAATCGAAGTAATCTCTCCGTCGAGACGCAATGTTTAGGCTTTTCATTTTTAGTATTCAGTTGTTACTGGAGATCGCTCAAAAAACAAATAAAAGGTAAAGAATTTTAAAAAGTGGGTGCTTTTATCAAATTTCGTGAGTTATGGTATATGGATTTTATATCATAAGTGAAATTCTGACTAATATCACCGTGGAGACGAATAAGTTTACTATTTTTTAATTTTGTTATATTCATTTGTAACGTGAGACCACTCAAAAAATAAATAGAGCGTAAGAATTCTAAAAACTGAGTGTGTTTATCACATTTCGTGAGTTATAGCCTGTGGATTTTATCCCAAAAATTAAAAACTAAATAATATCTCGTTGACACGCATACGTTTAACATTTTTATTTTTAACACTCATTTGTATCATGAGACCGCTCAAAAAATAAATAAAAGGTAAGAATTTTAAAAATTGGGTGCTTTTAGCGAATTTCGTGAGCAATAACATTTGCATTTTATATGTAAAGGGAAAATCTAACTAATATCACCGTGGAGACGAATATGTTTACCATTTTCATTTTTAACATTCGTTTGTAACATGATACCACTCAACAAATAATTCGGCTTTTCATTTTAAAAACTGAGTGTTTCTATCACATTTCGTGAGTTATAGCCTATGGATTCTATCAAAAAAACAAAATCGAAGTAATCTCTCCGTCGAGACGCAATGTTTAGGCTTTTCATTTTTAGTATTCAGTTGTTACTGGAGATCGCTCAAAAAACAAATAAAAGGTAAAGAATTTTAAAAAGTGGGTGCTTTTATCAAATTTCGTGAGTTATGGTATATGGATTTTATATCATAAGTGAAATTCTGACTAATATCACCGTGGAGACGAATAAGTTTACTATTTTTTAATTTTGTTATATTCATTTGTAACGTGAGACCACTCAAAAAATAAATAGAGCGTAAGAATTCTAAAAACTGAGTGTGTTTATCACATTTCGTGAGTTATAGCCTGTGGATTTTATCCCAAAAATTAAAAACTAAATAATATCTCGTTGACACGCATACGTTTAACATTTTTATTTTTAACACTCATTTGTATCATGAGACCGCTCAAAAAATAAATAAAAGGTAAGAATTTTAAAAATTGGGTGCTTTTAGCGAATTTCGTGAGCAATAACATTTGCATTTTATATGTAAAGGGAAAATCTAACTAATATCACCGTGGAGACGAATATGTTTACTATTTTCATTTTTAACATTCGTTTGTAACATGATACCACTCAACAAATAATTCGGCTTTTCATTTTAAAAACTGAGTGTTTCTATCACATTTCGTGAGTTATAGCCTATGGATTCTATCAAAAAAACAAAATCGAAGTAATCTCTCCGTCGAGACGCAATGTTTAGGCTTTTCATTTTTAGTATTCAGTTGTTACTGGAGATCGCTCAAAAAACAAATAAAAGGTAAAGAATTTTAAAAAGTGGGTGCTTTTATCAAATTTCGTGAGTTATGGTATATGGATTTTATATCATAAGTGAAATTCTGACTAATATCACCGTGGAGACGAATAAGTTTACTATTTTTTAATTTTGTTATATTCATTTGTAACGTGAGACCACTCAAAAAATAAATAGAGCGTAAGAATTCTAAAAACTGAGTGTGTTTATCACATTTCGTGAGTTATAGCCTGTGGATTTTATCCCAAAAATTAAAAACTAAATAATATCTCGTTGACACGCATACGTTTAACATTTTTATTTTTAACACTCATTTGTATCATGAGACCGCTCAAAAAATAAATAAAAGGTAAGAATTTTAAAAATTGGGTGCTTTTAGCGAATTTCGTGAGCAATAACATTTGCATTTTATATGTAAAGGGAAAATCTAACTAATATCACCGTGGAGACGAATATGTTTACCATTTTCATTTTTAACATTCGTTTGTAACATGATACCACTCAACAAATAATTCGGCTTTTCATTTTAAAAACTGAGTGTTTCTATCACATTTCGTGAGTTATAGCCTATGGATTCTATCAAAAAAACAAAATCGAAGTAATCTCTCCGTCGAGACGCAATGTTTAGGCTTTTCATTTTTAGTATTCAGTTGTTACTGGAGATCGCTCAAAAAACAAATAAAAGGTAAAGAATTTTAAAAAGTGGGTGCTTTTATCAAATTTCGTGAGTTATGGTATATGGATTTTATATCATAAGTGAAATTCTGACTAATATCACCGTGGAGACGAATAAGTTTACTATTTTTTAATTTTGTTATATTCATTTGTAACGTGAGACCACTCAAAAAATAAATAGAGCGTAAGAATTCTAAAAACTGAGTGTGTTTATCACATTTCGTGAGTTATAGCCTGTGGATTTTATCCCAAAAATTAAAAACTAAATAATATCTCGTTGACACGCATACGTTTAACATTTTTATTTTTAACACTCATTTGTATCATGAGACCGCTCAAAAAATAAATAAAAGGTAAGAATTTTAAAAATTGGGTGCTTTTAGCGAATTTCGTGAGCAATAACATTTGCATTTTATATGTAAAGGGAAAATCTAACTAATATCACCGTGGAGACGAATATGTTTACCATTTTCATTTTTAACATTCGTTTGTAACATGATACCACTCAACAAATAATTCGGCTTTTCATTTTAAAAACTGAGTGTTTCTATCACATTTCGTGAGTTATAGCCTATGGATTCTATCAAAAAAACAAAATCGAAGTAATCTCTCCGTCGAGACGCAATGTTTAGGCTTTTCATTTTTAGTATTCAGTTGTTACTGGAGATCGCTCAAAAAACAAATAAAAGGTAAAGAATTTTAAAAAGTGGGTGCTTTTATCAAATTTCGTGAGTTATGGTATATGGATTTTATATCATAAGTGAAATTCTGACTAATATCACCGTGGAGACGAATAAGTTTACTATTTTTTAATTTTGTTATATTCATTTGTAACGTGAGACCACTCAAAAAATAAATAGAGCGTAAGAATTCTAAAAACTGAGTGTGTTTATCACATTTCGTGAGTTATAGCCTGTGGATTTTATCCCAAAAATTAAAAACTAAATAATATCTCGTTGACACGCATACGTTTAACATTTTTATTTTTAACACTCATTTGTATCATGAGACCGCTCAAAAAATAAATAAAAGGTAAGAATTTTAAAAATTGGGTGCTTTTAGCGAATTTCGTGAGCAATAACATTTGCATTTTATATGTAAAGGGAAAATCTAACTAATATCACCGTGGAGACGAATATGTTTACCATTTTCATTTTTAACATTCGTTTGTAACATGATACCACTCAACAAATAATTCGGCTTTTCATTTTAAAAACTGAGTGTTTCTATCACATTTCGTGAGTTATAGCCTATGGATTCTATCAAAAAAACAAAATCGAAGTAATCTCTCCGTCGAGACGCAATGTTTAGGCTTTTCATTTTTAGTATTCAGTTGTTACTGGAGATCGCTCAAAAAACAAATAAAAGGTAAAGAATTTTAAAAAGTGGGTGCTTTTATCAAATTTCGTGAGTTATGGTATATGGATTTTATATCATAAGTGAAATTCTGACTAATATCACCGTGGAGACGAATAAGTTTACTATTTTTTAATTTTGTTATATTCATTTGTAACGTGAGACCACTCAAAAAATAAATAGAGCGTAAGAATTCTAAAAACTGAGTGTGTTTATCACATTTCGTGAGTTATAGCCTGTGGATTTTATCCCAAAAATTAAAAACTAAATAATATCTCGTTGACACGCATACGTTTAACATTTTTATTTTTAACACTCATTTGTATCATGAGACCGCTCAAAAAATAAATAAAAGGTAAGAATTTTAAAAATTGGGTGCTTTTAGCGAATTTCGTGAGCAATAACATTTGCATTTTATATGTAAAGGGAAAATCTAACTAATATCACCGTGGAGACGAATATGTTTACCATTTTCATTTTTAACATTCGTTTGTAACATGATACCACTCAACAAATAATTCGGCTTTTCATTTTAAAAACTGAGTGTTTCTATCACATTTCGTGAGTTATAGCCTATGGATTCTATCAAAAAAACAAAATCGAAGTAATCTCTCCGTCGAGACGCAATGTTTAGGCTTTTCATTTTTAGTATTCAGTTGTTACTGGAGATCGCTCAAAAAACAAATAAAAGGTAAAGAATTTTAAAAAGTGGGTGCTTTTATCAAATTTCGTGAGTTATGGTATATGGATTTTATATCATAAGTGAAATTCTGACTAATATCACCGTGGAGACGAATAAGTTTACTATTTTTTAATTTTGTTATATTCATTTGTAACGTGAGACCACTCAAAAAATAAATAGAGCGTAAGAATTCTAAAAACTGAGTGTGTTTATCACATTTCGTGAGTTATAGCCTGTGGATTTTATCCCAAAAATTAAAAACTAAATAATATCTCGTTGACACGCATACGTTTAACATTTTTATTTTTAACACTCATTTGTATCATGAGACCGCTCAAAAAATAAATAAAAGGTAAGAATTTTAAAAATTGGGTGCTTTTAGCGAATTTCGTGAGCAATAACATTTGCATTTTATATGTAAAGGGAAAATCTAACTAATATCACCGTGGAGACGAATATGTTTACCATTTTCATTTTTAACATTCGTTTGTAACATGATACCACTCAACAAATAATTCGGCTTTTCATTTTAAAAACTGAGTGTTTCTATCACATTTCGTGAGTTATAGCCTATGGATTCTATCAAAAAAACAAAATCGAAGTAATCTCTCCGTCGAGACGCAATGTTTAGGCTTTTCATTTTTAGTATTCAGTTGTTACTGGAGATCGCTCAAAAAACAAATAAAAGGTAAAGAATTTTAAAAAGTGGGTGCTTTTATCAAATTTCGTGAGTTATGGTATATGGATTTTATATCATAAGTGAAATTCTGACTAATATCACCGTGGAGACGAATAAGTTTACTATTTTTTAATTTTGTTATATTCATTTGTAACGTGAGACCACTCAAAAAATAAATAGAGCGTAAGAATTCTAAAAACTGAGTGTGTTTATCACATTTCGTGAGTTATAGCCTGTGGATTTTATCCCAAAAATTAAAAACTAAATAATATCTCGTTGACACGCATACGTTTAACATTTTTATTTTTAACACTCATTTGTATCATGAGACCGCTCAAAAAATAAATAAAAGGTAAGAATTTTAAAAATTGGGTGCTTTTAGCGAATTTCGTGAGCAATAACATTTGCATTTTATATGTAAAGGGAAAATCTAACTAATATCACCGTGGAGACGAATATGTTTACCATTTTCATTTTTAACATTCGTTTGTAACATGATACCACTCAACAAATAATTCGGCTTTTCATTTTAAAAACTGAGTGTTTCTATCACATTTCGTGAGTTATAGCCTATGGATTCTATCAAAAAAACAAAATCGAAGTAATCTCTCCGTCGAGACGCAATGTTTAGGCTTTTCATTTTTAGTATTCAGTTGTTACTGGAGATCGCTCAAAAAACAAATAAAAGGTAAAGAATTTTAAAAAGTGGGTGCTTTTATCAAATTTCGTGAGTTATGGTATATGGATTTTATATCATAAGTGAAATTCTGACTAATATCACCGTGGAGACGAATAAGTTTACTATTTTTTAATTTTGTTATATTCATTTGTAACGTGAGACCACTCAAAAAATAAATAGAGCGTAAGAATTCTAAAAACTGAGTGTGTTTATCACATTTCGTGAGTTATAGCCTGTGGATTTTATCCCAAAAATTAAAAACTAAATAATATCTCGTTGACACGCATACGTTTAACATTTTTATTTTTAACACTCATTTGTATCATGAGACCGCTCAAAAAATAAATAAAAGGTAAGAATTTTAAAAATTGGGTGCTTTTAGCGAATTTCGTGAGCAATAACATTTGCATTTTATATGTAAAGGGAAAATCTAACTAATATCACCGTGGAGACGAATATGTTTACTATTTTCATTTTTAACATTCGTTTGTAACATGATAGATACCACTCAACAAATAATTCGGCTTTTCATTTTAAAAACTGAGTGTTTCTATCACATTTCGTGAGTTATAGCCTATGGATTCTATCAAAAAAACAAAATCGAAGTAATCTCTCCGTCGAGACGCAATGTTTAGGCTTTTCATTTTTAGTATTCAGTTGTTACTGGAGATCGCTCAAAAAACAAATAAAAGGTAAAGAATTTTAAAAAGTGGGTGCTTTTATCAAATTTCGTGAGTTATGGTATATGGATTTTATATCATAAGTGAAATTCTGACTAATATCACCGTGGAGACGAATAAGTTTACTATTTTTTAATTTTGTTATATTCATTTGTAACGTGAGACCACTCAAAAAATAAATAGAGCGTAAGAATTCTAAAAACTGAGTGTGTTTATCACATTTCGTGAGTTATAGCCTGTGGATTTTATCCCAAAAATTAAAAACTAAATAATATCTCGTTGACACGCATACGTTTAACATTTTTATTTTTAACACTCATTTGTATCATGAGACCGCTCAAAAAATAAATAAAAGGTAAGAATTTTAAAAATTGGGTGCTTTTAGCGAATTTCGTGAGCAATAACATTTGCATTTTATATGTAAAGGGAAAATCTAACTAATATCACCGTGGAGACGAATATGTTTACCATTTTCATTTTTAACATTCGTTTGTAACATGATACCACTCAACAAATAATTCGGCTTTTCATTTTAAAAACTGAGTGTTTCTATCACATTTCGTGAGTTATAGCCTATGGATTCTATCAAAAAAACAAAATCGAAGTAATCTCTCCGTCGAGACGCAATGTTTAGGCTTTTCATTTTTAGTATTCAGTTGTTACTGGAGATCGCTCAAAAAAACAAATAAAAGGTAAAGAATTTTAAAAAGTGGGTGCTTTTATCAAATTTCGTGAGTTATGGTATATGGATTTTATATCATAAGTGAAATTCTGACTAATATCACCGTGGAGACGAATAAGTTTACTATTTTTTAATTTTGTTATATTCATTTGTAACGTGAGACCACTCAAAAAATAAATAGAGCGTAAGAATTCTAAAAACTGAGTGTGTTTATCACATTTCGTGAGTTATAGCCTGTGGATTTTATCCCAAAAATTAAAAACTAAATAATATCTCGTTGACACGCATACGTTTAACATTTTTATTTTTAACACTCATTTGTATCATGAGACCGCTCAAAAAATAAATAAAAGGTAAGAATTTTAAAAATTGGGTGCTTTTAGCGAATTTCGTGAGCAATAACATTTGCATTTTATATGTAAAGGGAAAATCTAACTAATATCACCGTGGAGACGAATATGTTTACCATTTTCATTTTTAACATTCGTTTGTAACATGATACCACTCAACAAATAATTCGGCTTTTCATTTTAAAAACTGAGTGTTTCTATCACATTTCGTGAGTTATAGCCTATGGATTCTATCAAAAAAACAAAATCGAAGTAATCTCTCCGTCGAGACGCAATGTTTAGGCTTTTCATTTTTAGTATTCAGTTGTTACTGGAGATCGCTCAAAAAACAAATAAAAGGTAAAGAATTTTAAAAAGTGGGTGCTTTTATCAAATTTCGTGAGTTATGGTATATGGATTTTATATCATAAGTGAAATTCTGACTAATATCACCGTGGAGACGAATAAGTTTACTATTTTTTAATTTTGTTATATTCATTTGTAACGTGAGACCACTCAAAAAATAAATAGAGCGTAAGAATTCTAAAAACTGAGTGTGTTTATCACATTTCGTGAGTTATAGCCTGTGGATTTTATCCCAAAAATTAAAAACTAAATAATATCTCGTTGACACGCATACGTTTAACATTTTTATTTTTAACACTCATTTGTATCATGAGACCGCTCAAAAAATAAATAAAAGGTAAGAATTTTAAAAATTGGGTGCTTTTAGCGAATTTCGTGAGCAATAACATTTGCATTTTATATGTAAAGGGAAAATCTAACTAATATCACCGTGGAGACGAATATGTTTACTATTTTCATTTTTAACATTCGTTTGTAACATGATAGATACCACTCAACAAATAATTCGGCTTTTCATTTTAAAAACTGAGTGTTTCTATCACATTTCGTGAGTTATAGCCTATGGATTCTATCAAAAAAACAAAATCGAAGTAATCTCTCCGTCGAGACGCAATGTTTAGGCTTTTCATTTTTAGTATTCAGTTGTTACTGGAGATCGCTCAAAAAACAAATAAAAGGTAAAGAATTTTAAAAAGTGGGTGCTTTTATCAAATTTCGTGAGTTATGGTATATGGATTTTATATCATAAGTGAAATTCTGACTAATATCACCGTGGAGACGAATAAGTTTACTATTTTTTAATTTTGTTATATTCATTTGTAACGTGAGACCACTCAAAAAATAAATAGAGCGTAAGAATTCTAAAAACTGAGTGTGTTTATCACATTTCGTGAGTTATAGCCTGTGGATTTTATCCCAAAAATTAAAAACTAAATAATATCTCGTTGACACGCATACGTTTAACATTTTTATTTTTAACACTCATTTGTATCATGAGACCGCTCAAAAAATAAATAAAAGGTAAGAATTTTAAAAATTGGGTGCTTTTAGCGAATTTCGTGAGCAATAACATTTGCATTTTATATGTAAAGGGAAAATCTAACTAATATCACCGTGGAGACGAATATGTTTACCATTTTCATTTTTAACATTCGTTTGTAACATGATACCACTCAACAAATAATTCGGCTTTTCATTTTAAAAACTGAGTGTTTCTATCACATTTCGTGAGTTATAGCCTATGGATTCTATCAAAAAAACAAAATCGAAGTAATCTCTCCGTCGAGACGCAATGTTTAGGCTTTTCATTTTTAGTATTCAGTTGTTACTGGAGATCGCTCAAAAAACAAATAAAAGGTAAAGAATTTTAAAAAGTGGGTGCTTTTATCAAATTTCGTGAGTTATGGTATATGGATTTTATATCATAAGTGAAATTCTGACTAATATCACCGTGGAGACGAATAAGTTTACTATTTTTTAATTTTGTTATATTCATTTGTAACGTGAGACCACTCAAAAAATAAATAGAGCGTAAGAATTCTAAAAACTGAGTGTGTTTATCACATTTCGTGAGTTATAGCCTGTGGATTTTATCCCAAAAATTAAAAACTAAATAATATCCCGTTGACACGCATACGTTTAACATTTTTATTTTTAACACTCATTTGTATCATGAGACCGCTCAAAAAATAAATAAAAGGTAAGAATTTTAAAAATTGGGTGCTTTTAGCGAATTTCGTGAGCAATAACATTTGCATTTTATATGTAAAGGGAAAATCTAACTAATATCACCGTGGAGACGAATATGTTTACCATTTTCATTTTTAACATTCGTTTGTAACATGATACCACTCAACAAATAATTCGGCTTTTCATTTTAAAAACTGAGTGTTTCTATCACATTTCGTGAGTTATAGCCTATGGATTCTATCAAAAAAACAAAATCGAAGTAATCTCTCCGTCGAGACGCAATGTTTAGGCTTTTCATTTTTAGTATTCAGTTGTTACTGGAGATCGCTCAAAAAACAAATAAAAGGTAAAGAATTTTAAAAAGTGGGTGCTTTTATCAAATTTCGTGAGTTATGGTATATGGATTTTATATCATAAGTGAAATTCTGACTAATATCACCGTGGAGACGAATAAGTTTACTATTTTTTAATTTTGTTATATTCATTTGTAACGTGAGACCACTCAAAAAATAAATAGAGCGTAAGAATTCTAAAAACTGAGTGTGTTTATCACATTTCGTGAGTTATAGCCTGTGGATTTTATCCCAAAAATTAAAAACTAAATAATATCTCGTTGACACGCATACGTTTAACATTTTTATTTTTAACACTCATTTGTATCATGAGACCGCTCAAAAAATAAATAAAAGGTAAGAATTTTAAAAATTGGGTGCTTTTAGCGAATTTCGTGAGCAATAACATTTGCATTTTATATGTAAAGGGAAAATCTAACTAATATCACCGTGGAGACGAATATGTTTACCATTTTCATTTTTAACATTCGTTTGTAACATGATACCACTCAACAAATAATTCGGCTTTTCATTTTAAAAACTGAGTGTTTCTATCACATTTCGTGAGTTATAGCCTATGGATTCTATCAAAAAAACAAAATCGAAGTAATCTCTCCGTCGAGACGCAATGTTTAGGCTTTTCATTTTTAGTATTCAGTTGTTACTGGAGATCGCTCAAAAAACAAATAAAAGGTAAAGAATTTTAAAAAGTGGGTGCTTTTATCAAATTTCGTGAGTTATGGTATATGGATTTTATATCATAAGTGAAATTCTGACTAATATCACCGTGGAGACGAATAAGTTTACTATTTTTTAATTTTGTTATATTCATTTGTAACGTGAGACCACTCAAAAAATAAATAGAGCGTAAGAATTCTAAAAACTGAGTGTGTTTATCACATTTCGTGAGTTATAGCCTGTGGATTTTATCCCAAAAATTAAAAACTAAATAATATCTCGTTGACACGCATACGTTTAACATTTTTATTTTTAACACTCATTTGTATCATGAGACCGCTCAAAAAATAAATAAAAGGTAAGAATTTTAAAAATTGGGTGCTTTTAGCGAATTTCGTGAGCAATAACATTTGCATTTTATATGTAAAGGGAAAATCTAACTAATATCACCGTGGAGACGAATATGTTTACCATTTTCATTTTTAACATTCGTTTGTAACATGATACCACTCAACAAATAATTCGGCTTTTCATTTTAAAAACTGAGTGTTTCTATCACATTTCGTGAGTTATAGCCTATGGATTCTATCAAAAAAACAAAATCGAAGTAATCTCTCCGTCGAGACGCAATGTTTAGGCTTTTCATTTTTAGTATTCAGTTGTTACTGGAGATCGCTCAAAAAACAAATAAAAGGTAAAGAATTTTAAAAAGTGGGTGCTTTTATCAAATTTCGTGAGTTATGGTATATGGATTTTATATCATAAGTGAAATTCTGACTAATATCACCGTGGAGACGAATAAGTTTACTATTTTTTAATTTTGTTATATTCATTTGTAACGTGAGACCACTCAAAAAATAAATAGAGCGTAAGAATTCTAAAAACTGAGTGTGTTTATCACATTTCGTGAGTTATAGCCTGTGGATTTTATCCCAAAAATTAAAAACTAAATAATATCTCGTTGACACGCATACGTTTAACATTTTTATTTTTAACACTCATTTGTATCATGAGACCGCTCAAAAAATAAATAAAAGGTAAGAATTTTAAAAATTGGGTGCTTTTAGCGAATTTCGTGAGCAATAACATTTGCATTTTATATGTAAAGGGAAAATCTAACTAATATCACCGTGGAGACGAATATGTTTACCATTTTCATTTTTAACATTCGTTTGTAACATGATACCACTCAACAAATAATTCGGCTTTTCATTTTAAAAACTGAGTGTTTCTATCACATTTCGTGAGTTATAGCCTATGGATTCTATCAAAAAAACAAAATCGAAGTAATCTCTCCGTCGAGACGCAATGTTTAGGCTTTTCATTTTTAGTATTCAGTTGTTACTGGAGATCGCTCAAAAAACAAATAAAAGGTAAAGAATTTTAAAAAGTGGGTGCTTTTATCAAATTTCGTGAGTTATGGTATATGGATTTTATATCATAAGTGAAATTCTGACTAATATCACCGTGGAGACGAATAAGTTTACTATTTTTTAATTTTGTTATATTCATTTGTAACGTGAGACCACTCAAAAAATAAATAGAGCGTAAGAATTCTAAAAACTGAGTGTGTTTATCACATTTCGTGAGTTATAGCCTGTGGATTTTATCCCAAAAATTAAAAACTAAATAATATCTCGTTGACACGCATACGTTTAACATTTTTATTTTTAACACTCATTTGTATCATGAGACCGCTCAAAAAATAAATAAAAGGTAAGAATTTTAAAAATTGGGTGCTTTTAGCGAATTTCGTGAGCAATAACATTTGCATTTTATATGTAAAGGGAAAATCTAACTAATATCACCGTGGAGACGAATATGTTTACCATTTTCATTTTTAACATTCGTTTGTAACATGATACCACTCAACAAATAATTCGGCTTTTCATTTTAAAAACTGAGTGTTTCTATCACATTTCGTGAGTTATAGCCTATGGATTCTATCAAAAAAACAAAATCGAAGTAATCTCTCCGTCGAGACGCAATGTTTAGGCTTTTCATTTTTAGTATTCAGTTGTTACTGGAGATCGCTCAAAAAACAAATAAAAGGTAAAGAATTTTAAAAAGTGGGTGCTTTTATCAAATTTCGTGAGTTATGGTATATGGATTTTATATCATAAGTGAAATTCTGACTAATATCACCGTGGAGACGAATAAGTTTACTATTTTTTAATTTTGTTATATTCATTTGTAACGTGAGACCACTCAAAAAATAAATAGAGCGTAAGAATTCTAAAAACTGAGTGTGTTTATCACATTTCGTGAGTTATAGCCTGTGGATTTTATCCCAAAAATTAAAAACTAAATAATATCTCGTTGACACGCATACGTTTAACATTTTTATTTTTAACACTCATTTGTATCATGAGACCGCTCAAAAAATAAATAAAAGGTAAGAATTTTAAAAATTGGGTGCTTTTAGCGAATTTCGTGAGCAATAACATTTGCATTTTATATGTAAAGGGAAAATCTAACTAATATCACCGTGGAGACGAATATGTTTACCATTTTCATTTTTAACATTCGTTTGTAACATGATACCACTCAACAAATAATTCGGCTTTTCATTTTAAAAACTGAGTGTTTCTATCACATTTCGTGAGTTATAGCCTATGGATTCTATCAAAAAAACAAAATCGAAGTAATCTCTCCGTCGAGACGCAATGTTTAGGCTTTTCATTTTTAGTATTCAGTTGTTACTGGAGATCGCTCAAAAAACAAATAAAAGGTAAAGAATTTTAAAAAGTGGGTGCTTTTATCAAATTTCGTGAGTTATGGTATATGGATTTTATATCATAAGTGAAATTCTGACTAATATCACCGTGGAGACGAATAAGTTTACTATTTTTTAATTTTGTTATATTCATTTGTAACGTGAGACCACTCAAAAAATAAATAGAGCGTAAGAATTCTAAAAACTGAGTGTGTTTATCACATTTCGTGAGTTATAGCCTGTGGATTTTATCCCAAAAATTAAAAACTAAATAATATCTCGTTGACACGCATACGTTTAACATTTTTATTTTTAACACTCATTTGTATCATGAGACCGCTCAAAAAATAAATAAAAGGTAAGAATTTTAAAAATTGGGTGCTTTTAGCGAATTTCGTGAGCAATAACATTTGCATTTTATATGTAAAGGGAAAATCTAACTAATATCACCGTGGAGACGAATATGTTTACCATTTTCATTTTTAACATTCGTTTGTAACATGATACCACTCAACAAATAATTCGGCTTTTCATTTTAAAAACTGAGTGTTTCTATCACATTTCGTGAGTTATAGCCTATGGATTCTATCAAAAAAACAAAATCGAAGTAATCTCTCCGTCGAGACGCAATGTTTAGGCTTTTCATTTTTAGTATTCAGTTGTTACTGGAGATCGCTCAAAAAACAAATAAAAGGTAAAGAATTTTAAAAAGTGGGTGCTTTTATCAAATTTCGTGAGTTATGGTATATGGATTTTATATCATAAGTGAAATTCTGACTAATATCACCGTGGAGACGAATAAGTTTACTATTTTTTAATTTTGTTATATTCATTTGTAACGTGAGACCACTCAAAAAATAAATAGAGCGTAAGAATTCTAAAAACTGAGTGTGTTTATCACATTTCGTGAGTTATAGCCTGTGGATTTTATCCCAAAAATTAAAAACTAAATAATATCTCGTTGACACGCATACGTTTAACATTTTTATTTTTAACACTCATTTGTATCATGAGACCGCTCAAAAAATAAATAAAAGGTAAGAATTTTAAAAATTGGGTGCTTTTAGCGAATTTCGTGAGCAATAACATTTGCATTTTATATGTAAAGGGAAAATCTAACTAATATCACCGTGGAGACGAATATGTTTACCATTTTCATTTTTAACATTCGTTTGTAACATGATACCACTCAACAAATAATTCGGCTTTTCATTTTAAAAACTGAGTGTTTCTATCACATTTCGTGAGTTATAGCCTATGGATTCTATCAAAAAAACAAAATCGAAGTAATCTCTCCGTCGAGACGCAATGTTTAGGCTTTTCATTTTTAGTATTCAGTTGTTACTGGAGATCGCTCAAAAAACAAATAAAAGGTAAAGAATTTTAAAAAGTGGGTGCTTTTATCAAATTTCGTGAGTTATGGTATATGGATTTTATATCATAAGTGAAATTCTGACTAATATCACCGTGGAGACGAATAAGTTTACTATTTTTTAATTTTGTTATATTCATTTGTAACGTGAGACCACTCAAAAAATAAATAGAGCGTAAGAATTCTAAAAACTGAGTGTGTTTATCACATTTCGTGAGTTATAGCCTGTGGATTTTATCCCAAAAATTAAAAACTAAATAATATCTCGTTGACACGCATACGTTTAACATTTTTATTTTTAACACTCATTTGTATCATGAGACCGCTCAAAAAATAAATAAAAGGTAAGAATTTTAAAAATTGGGTGCTTTTAGCGAATTTCGTGAGCAATAACATTTGCATTTTATATGTAAAGGGAAAATCTAACTAATATCACCGTGGAGACGAATATGTTTACCATTTTCATTTTTAACATTCGTTTGTAACATGATAGATACCACTCAACAAATAATTCGGCTTTTCATTTTAAAAACTGAGTGTTTCTATCACATTTCGTGAGTTATAGCCTATGGATTCTATCAAAAAAACAAAATCGAAGTAATCTCTCCGTCGAGACGCAATGTTTAGGCTTTTCATTTTTAGTATTCAGTTGTTACTGGAGATCGCTCAAAAAACAAATAAAAGGTAAAGAATTTTAAAAAGTGGGTGCTTTTATCAAATTTCGTGAGTTATGGTATATGGATTTTATATCATAAGTGAAATTCTGACTAATATCACCGTGGAGACGAATAAGTTTACTATTTTTTAATTTTGTTATATTCATTTGTAACGTGAGACCACTCAAAAAATAAATAGAGCGTAAGAATTCTAAAAACTGAGTGTGTTTATCACATTTCGTGAGTTATAGCCTGTGGATTTTATCCCAAAAATTAAAAACTAAATAATATCTCGTTGACACGCATACGTTTAACATTTTTATTTTTAACACTCATTTGTATCATGAGACCGCTCAAAAAATAAATAAAAGGTAAGAATTTTAAAAATTGGGTGCTTTTAGCGAATTTCGTGAGCAATAACATTTGCATTTTATATGTAAAGGGAAAATCTAACTAATATCACCGTGGAGACGAATATGTTTACCATTTTCATTTTTAACATTCGTTTGTAACATGATACCACTCAACAAATAATTCGGCTTTTCATTTTAAAAACTGAGTGTTTCTATCACATTTCGTGAGTTATAGCCTATGGATTCTATCAAAAAAACAAAATCGAAGTAATCTCTCCGTCGAGACGCAATGTTTAGGCTTTTCATTTTTAGTATTCAGTTGTTACTGGAGATCGCTCAAAAAACAAATAAAAGGTAAAGAATTTTAAAAAGTGGGTGCTTTTATCAAATTTCGTGAGTTATGGTATATGGATTTTATATCATAAGTGAAATTCTGACTAATATCACCGTGGAGACGAATAAGTTTACTATTTTTTAATTTTGTTATATTCATTTGTAACGTGAGACCACTCAAAAAATAAATAGAGCGTAAGAATTCTAAAAACTGAGTGTGTTTATCACATTTCGTGAGTTATAGCCTGTGGATTTTATCCCAAAAATTAAAAACTAAATAATATCTCGTTGACACGCATACGTTTAACATTTTTATTTTTAACACTCATTTGTATCATGAGACCGCTCAAAAAATAAATAAAAGGTAAGAATTTTAAAAATTGGGTGCTTTTAGCGAATTTCGTGAGCAATAACATTTGCATTTTATATGTAAAGGGAAAATCTAACTAATATCACCGTGGAGACGAATATGTTTACCATTTTCATTTTTAACATTCGTTTGTAACATGATACCACTCAACAAATAATTCGGCTTTTCATTTTAAAAACTGAGTGTTTCTATCACATTTCGTGAGTTATAGCCTATGGATTCTATCAAAAAAACAAAATCGAAGTAATCTCTCCGTCGAGACGCAATGTTTAGGCTTTTCATTTTTAGTATTCAGTTGTTACTGGAGATCGCTCAAAAAACAAATAAAAGGTAAAGAATTTTAAAAAGTGGGTGCTTTTATCAAATTTCGTGAGTTATGGTATATGGATTTTATATCATAAGTGAAATTCTGACTAATATCACCGTGGAGACGAATAAGTTTACTATTTTTTAATTTTGTTATATTCATTTGTAACGTGAGACCACTCAAAAAATAAATAGAGCGTAAGAATTCTAAAAACTGAGTGTGTTTATCACATTTCGTGAGTTATAGCCTGTGGATTTTATCCCAAAAATTAAAAACTAAATAATATCTCGTTGACACGCATACGTTTAACATTTTTATTTTTAACACTCATTTGTATCATGAGACCGCTCAAAAAATAAATAAAAGGTAAGAATTTTAAAAATTGGGTGCTTTTAGCGAATTTCGTGAGCAATAACATTTGCATTTTATATGTAAAGGGAAAATCTAACTAATATCACCGTGGAGACGAATATGTTTACCATTTTCATTTTTAACATTCGTTTGTAACATGATACCACTCAACAAATAATTCGGCTTTTCATTTTAAAAACTGAGTGTTTCTATCACATTTCGTGAGTTATAGCCTATGGATTCTATCAAAAAAACAAAATCGAAGTAATCTCTCCGTCGAGACGCAATGTTTAGGCTTTTCATTTTTAGTATTCAGTTGTTACTGGAGATCGCTCAAAAAACAAATAAAAGGTAAAGAATTTTAAAAAGTGGGTGCTTTTATCAAATTTCGTGAGTTATGGTATATGGATTTTATATCATAAGTGAAATTCTGACTAATATCACCGTGGAGACGAATAAGTTTACTATTTTTTAATTTTGTTATATTCATTTGTAACGTGAGACCACTCAAAAAATAAATAGAGCGTAAGAATTCTAAAAACTGAGTGTGTTTATCACATTTCGTGAGTTATAGCCTGTGGATTTTATCCCAAAAATTAAAAACTAAATAATATCTCGTTGACACGCATACGTTTAACATTTTTATTTTTAACACTCATTTGTATCATGAGACCGCTCAAAAAATAAATAAAAGGTAAGAATTTTAAAAATTGGGTGCTTTTAGCGAATTTCGTGAGCAATAACATTTGCATTTTATATGTAAAGGGAAAATCTAACTAATATCACCGTGGAGACGAATATGTTTACCATTTTCATTTTTAACATTCGTTTGTAACATGATACCACTCAACAAATAATTCGGCTTTTCATTTTAAAAACTGAGTGTTTCTATCACATTTCGTGAGTTATAGCCTATGGATTCTATCAAAAAAACAAAATCGAAGTAATCTCTCCGTCGAGACGCAATGTTTAGGCTTTTCATTTTTAGTATTCAGTTGTTACTGGAGATCGCTCAAAAAACAAATAAAAGGTAAAGAATTTTAAAAAGTGGGTGCTTTTATCAAATTTCGTGAGTTATGGTATATGGATTTTATATCATAAGTGAAATTCTGACTAATATCACCGTGGAGACGAATAAGTTTACTATTTTTTAATTTTGTTATATTCATTTGTAACGTGAGACCACTCAAAAAATAAATAGAGCGTAAGAATTCTAAAAACTGAGTGTGTTTATCACATTTCGTGAGTTATAGCCTGTGGATTTTATCCCAAAAATTAAAAACTAAATAATATCTCGTTGACACGCATACGTTTAACATTTTTATTTTTAACACTCATTTGTATCATGAGACCGCTCAAAAAATAAATAAAAGGTAAGAATTTTAAAAATTGGGTGCTTTTAGCGAATTTCGTGAGCAATAACATTTGCATTTTATATGTAAAGGGAAAATCTAACTAATATCACCGTGGAGACGAATATGTTTACCATTTTCATTTTTAACATTCGTTTGTAACATGATACCACTCAACAAATAATTCGGCTTTTCATTTTAAAAACTGAGTGTTTCTATCACATTTCGTGAGTTATAGCCTATGGATTCTATCAAAAAAACAAAATCGAAGTAATCTCTCCGTCGAGACGCAATGTTTAGGCTTTTCATTTTTAGTATTCAGTTGTTACTGGAGATCGCTCAAAAAACAAATAAAAGGTAAAGAATTTTAAAAAGTGGGTGCTTTTATCAAATTTCGTGAGTTATGGTATATGGATTTTATATCATAAGTGAAATTCTGACTAATATCACCGTGGAGACGAATAAGTTTACTATTTTTTAATTTTGTTATATTCATTTGTAACGTGAGACCACTCAAAAAATAAATAGAGCGTAAGAATTCTAAAAACTGAGTGTGTTTATCACATTTCGTGAGTTATAGCCTGTGGATTTTATCCCAAAAATTAAAAACTAAATAATATCTCGTTGACACGCATACGTTTAACATTTTTATTTTTAACACTCATTTGTATCATGAGACCGCTCAAAAAATAAATAAAAGGTAAGAATTTTAAAAATTGGGTGCTTTTAGCGAATTTCGTGAGCAATAACATTTGCATTTTATATGTAAAGGGAAAATCTAACTAATATCACCGTGGAGACGAATATGTTTACCATTTTCATTTTTAACATTCGTTTGTAACATGATACCACTCAACAAATAATTCGGCTTTTCATTTTAAAAACTGAGTGTTTCTATCACATTTCGTGAGTTATAGCCTATGGATTCTATCAAAAAAACAAAATCGAAGTAATCTCTCCGTCGAGACGCAATGTTTAGGCTTTTCATTTTTAGTATTCAGTTGTTACTGGAGATCGCTCAAAAAACAAATAAAAGGTAAAGAATTTTAAAAAGTGGGTGCTTTTATCAAATTTCGTGAGTTATGGTATATGGATTTTATATCATAAGTGAAATTCTGACTAATATCACCGTGGAGACGAATAAGTTTACTATTTTTTAATTTTGTTATATTCATTTGTAACGTGAGACCACTCAAAAAATAAATAGAGCGTAAGAATTCTAAAAACTGAGTGTGTTTATCACATTTCGTGAGTTATAGCCTGTGGATTTTATCCCAAAAATTAAAAACTAAATAATATCTCGTTGACACGCATACGTTTAACATTTTTATTTTTAACACTCATTTGTATCATGAGACCGCTCAAAAAATAAATAAAAGGTAAGAATTTTAAAAATTGGGTGCTTTTAGCGAATTTCGTGAGCAATAACATTTGCATTTTATATGTAAAGGGAAAATCTAACTAATATCACCGTGGAGACGAATATGTTTACCATTTTCATTTTTAACATTCGTTTGTAACATGATACCACTCAACAAATAATTCGGCTTTTCATTTTAAAAACTGAGTGTTTCTATCACATTTCGTGAGTTATAGCCTATGGATTCTATCAAAAAAACAAAATCGAAGTAATCTCTCCGTCGAGACGCAATGTTTAGGCTTTTCATTTTTAGTATTCAGTTGTTACTGGAGATCGCTCAAAAAACAAATAAAAGGTAAAGAATTTTAAAAAGTGGGTGCTTTTATCAAATTTCGTGAGTTATGGTATATGGATTTTATATCATAAGTGAAATTCTGACTAATATCACCGTGGAGACGAATAAGTTTACTATTTTTTAATTTTGTTATATTCATTTGTAACGTGAGACCACTCAAAAAATAAATAGAGCGTAAGAATTCTAAAAACTGAGTGTGTTTATCACATTTCGTGAGTTATAGCCTGTGGATTTTATCCCAAAAATTAAAAACTAAATAATATCTCGTTGACACGCATACGTTTAACATTTTTATTTTTAACACTCATTTGTATCATGAGACCGCTCAAAAAATAAATAAAAGGTAAGAATTTTAAAAATTGGGTGCTTTTAGCGAATTTCGTGAGCAATAACATTTGCATTTTATATGTAAAGGGAAAATCTAACTAATATCACCGTGGAGACGAATATGTTTACCATTTTCATTTTTAACATTCGTTTGTAACATGATACCACTCAACAAATAATTCGGCTTTTCATTTTAAAAACTGAGTGTTTCTATCACATTTCGTGAGTTATAGCCTATGGATTCTATCAAAAAAACAAAATCGAAGTAATCTCTCCGTCGAGACGCAATGTTTAGGCTTTTCATTTTTAGTATTCAGTTGTTACTGGAGATCGCTCAAAAAACAAATAAAAGGTAAAGAATTTTAAAAAGTGGGTGCTTTTATCAAATTTCGTGAGTTATGGTATATGGATTTTATATCATAAGTGAAATTCTGACTAATATCACCGTGGAGACGAATAAGTTTACTATTTTTTAATTTTGTTATATTCATTTGTAACGTGAGACCACTCAAAAAATAAATAGAGCGTAAGAATTCTAAAAACTGAGTGTGTTTATCACATTTCGTGAGTTATAGCCTGTGGATTTTATCCCAAAAATTAAAAACTAAATAATATCTCGTTGACACGCATACGTTTAACATTTTTATTTTTAACACTCATTTGTATCATGAGACCGCTCAAAAAATAAATAAAAGGTAAGAATTTTAAAAATTGGGTGCTTTTAGCGAATTTCGTGAGCAATAACATTTGCATTTTATATGTAAAGGGAAAATCTAACTAATATCACCGTGGAGACGAATATGTTTACCATTTTCATTTTTAACATTCGTTTGTAACATGATACCACTCAACAAATAATTCGGCTTTTCATTTTAAAAACTGAGTGTTTCTATCACATTTCGTGAGTTATAGCCTATGGATTCTATCAAAAAAACAAAATCGAAGTAATCTCTCCGTCGAGACGCAATGTTTAGGCTTTTCATTTTTAGTATTCAGTTGTTACTGGAGATCGCTCAAAAAACAAATAAAAGGTAAAGAATTTTAAAAAGTGGGTGCTTTTATCAAATTTCGTGAGTTATGGTATATGGATTTTATATCATAAGTGAAATTCTGACTAATATCACCGTGGAGACGAATAAGTTTACTATTTTTTAATTTTGTTATATTCATTTGTAACGTGAGACCACTCAAAAAATAAATAGAGCGTAAGAATTCTAAAAACTGAGTGTGTTTATCACATTTCGTGAGTTATAGCCTGTGGATTTTATCCCAAAAATTAAAAACTAAATAATATCTCGTTGACACGCATACGTTTAACATTTTTATTTTTAACACTCATTTGTATCATGAGACCGCTCAAAAAATAAATAAAAGGTAAGAATTTTAAAAATTGGGTGCTTTTAGCGAATTTCGTGAGCAATAACATTTGCATTTTATATGTAAAGGGAAAATCTAACTAATATCACCGTGGAGACGAATATGTTTACCATTTTCATTTTTAACATTCGTTTGTAACATGATACCACTCCACAAATAATTCGGCTTTTCATTTCAAAAACTGAGTGTTTCTATCACATTTCGTGAGTTATAGCCTATGGATTCTATCAAAAAAAACAAAATCGAAGTAATCTCTCCGTCGAGACGCAATGTTTAGGCTTTTCATTTTTAGTATTCAGTTGTTACTGGAGATCGCTCAAAAAACAAATAAAAGGTAAAGAATTTTAAAAAGTGGGTGCTTTTATCAAATTTCGTGAGTTATGGTATATGGATTTTATATCATAAGTGAAATTCTGACTAATATCACCGTGGAGACGAATAAGTTTACTATTTTTTAATTTTGTTATATTCATTTGTAACGTGAGACCACTCAAAAAATAAATAGAGCGTAAGAATTCTAAAAACTGAGTGTGTTTATCACATTTCGTGAGTTATAGCCTGTGGATTTTATCCCAAAAATTAAAAACTAAATAATATCTCGTTGACACGCATACGTTTAACATTTTTATTTTTAACACTCATTTGTATCATGAGACCGCTCAAAAAATAAATAAAAGGTAAGAATTTTAAAAATTGGGTGCTTTTAGCGAATTTCGTGAGCAATAACATTTGCATTTTATATGTAAAGGGAAAATCTAACTAATATCACCGTGGAGACGAATATGTTTACCATTTTCATTTTTAACATTCGTTTGTAACATGATACCACTCAACAAATAATTCGGCTTTTCATTTTAAAAACTGAGTGTTTCTATCACATTTCGTGAGTTATAGCCTATGGATTCTATCAAAAAAACAAAATCGAAGTAATCTCTCCGTCGAGACGCAATGTTTAGGCTTTTCATTTTTAGTATTCAGTTGTTACTGGAGATCGCTCAAAAAACAAATAAAAGGTAAAGAATTTTAAAAAGTGGGTGCTTTTATCAAATTTCGTGAGTTATGGTATATGGATTTTATATCATAAGTGAAATTCTGACTAATATCACCGTGGAGACGAATAAGTTTACTATTTTTTAATTTTGTTATATTCATTTGTAACGTGAGACCACTCAAAAAATAAATAGAGCGTAAGAATTCTAAAAACTGAGTGTGTTTATCACATTTCGTGAGTTATAGCCTGTGGATTTTATCCCAAAAATTAAAAACTAAATAATATCTCGTTGACACGCATACGTTTAACATTTTTATTTTTAACACTCATTTGTATCATGAGACCGCTCAAAAAATAAATAAAAGGTAAGAATTTTAAAAATTGGGTGCTTTTAGCGAATTTCGTGAGCAATAACATTTGCATTTTATATGTAAAGGGAAAATCTAACTAATATCACCGTGGAGACGAATATGTTTACCATTTTCATTTTTAACATTCGTTTGTAACATGATACCACTCAACAAATAATTCGGCTTTTCATTTTAAAAACTGAGTGTTTCTATCACATTTCGTGAGTTATAGCCTATGGATTCTATCAAAAAAACAAAATCGAAGTAATCTCTCCGTCGAGACGCAATGTTTAGGCTTTTCATTTTTAGTATTCAGTTGTTACTGGAGATCGCTCAAAAAACAAATAAAAGGTAAAGAATTTTAAAAAGTGGGTGCTTTTATCAAATTTCGTGAGTTATGGTATATGGATTTTATATCATAAGTGAAATTCTGACTAATATCACCGTGGAGACGAATAAGTTTACTATTTTTTAATTTTGTTATATTCATTTGTAACGTGAGACCACTCAAAAAATAAATAGAGCGTAAGAATTCTAAAAACTGAGTGTGTTTATCACATTTCGTGAGTTATAGCCTGTGGATTTTATCCCAAAAATTAAAAACTAAATAATATCTCGTTGACACGCATACGTTTAACATTTTTATTTTTAACACTCATTTGTATCATGAGACCGCTCAAAAAATAAATAAAAGGTAAGAATTTTAAAAATTGGGTGCTTTTAGCGAATTTCGTGAGCAATAACATTTGCATTTTATATGTAAAGGGAAAATCTAACTAATATCACCGTGGAGACGAATATGTTTACCATTTTCATTTTTAACATTCGTTTGTAACATGATAGATACCACTCAACAAATAATTCGGCTTTTCATTTTAAAAACTGAGTGTTTCTATCACATTTCGTGAGTTATAGCCTATGGATTCTATCAAAAAAACAAAATCGAAGTAATCTCTCCGTCGAGACGCAATGTTTAGGCTTTTCATTTTTAGTATTCAGTTGTTACTGGAGATCGCTCAAAAAACAAATAAAAGGTAAAGAATTTTAAAAAGTGGGTGCTTTTATCAAATTTCGTGAGTTATGGTATATGGATTTTATATCATAAGTGAAATTCTGACTAATATCACCGTGGAGACGAATAAGTTTACTATTTTTTAATTTTGTTATATTCATTTGTAACGTGAGACCACTCAAAAAATAAATAGAGCGTAAGAATTCTAAAAACTGAGTGTGTTTATCACATTTCGTGAGTTATAGCCTGTGGATTTTATCCCAAAAATTTAAAACTAAATAATATCTCGTTGACACGCATACGTTTAACATTTTTATTTTTAACACTCATTTGTATCATGAGACCGCTCAAAAAATAAATAAAAGGTAAGAATTTTAAAAATTGGGTGCTTTTAGCGAATTTCGTGAGCAATAACATTTGCATTTTATATGTAAAGGGAAAATCTAACTAATATCACCGTGGAGACGAATATGTTTACCATTTTCATTTTTAACATTCGTTTGTAACATGATACCACTCAACAAATAATTCGGCTTTTCATTTTAAAAACTGAGTGTTTCTATCACATTTCGTGAGTTATAGCCTATGGATTCTATCAAAAAAACAAAATCGAAGTAATCTCTCCGTCGAGACGCAATGTTTAGGCTTTTCATTTTTAGTATTCAGTTGTTACTGGAGATCGCTCAAAAAACAAATAAAAGGTAAAGAATTTTAAAAAGTGGGTGCTTTTATCAAATTTCGTGAGTTATGGTATATGGATTTTATATCATAAGTGAAATTCTGACTAATATCACCGTGGAGACGAATAAGTTTACTATTTTTTAATTTTGTTATATTCATTTGTAACGTGAGACCACTCAAAAAATAAATAGAGCGTAAGAATTCTAAAAACTGAGTGTGTTTATCACATTTCGTGAGTTATAGCCTGTGGATTTTATCCCAAAAATTAAAAACTAAATAATATCTCGTTGACACGCATACGTTTAACATTTTTATTTTTAACACTCATTTGTATCATGAGACCGCTCAAAAAATAAATAAAAGGTAAGAATTTTAAAAATTGGGTGCTTTTAGCGAATTTCGTGAGCAATAACATTTGCATTTTATATGTAAAGGGAAAATCTAACTAATATCACCGTGGAGACGAATATGTTTACCATTTTCATTTTTAACATTCGTTTGTAACATGATACCACTCAACAAATAATTCGGCTTTTCATTTTAAAAACTGAGTGTTTCTATCACATTTCGTGAGTTATAGCCTATGGATTCTATCAAAAAAACAAAATCGAAGTAATCTCTCCGTCGAGACGCAATGTTTAGGCTTTTCATTTTTAGTATTCAGTTGTTACTGGAGATCGCTCAAAAAACAAATAAAAGGTAAAGAATTTTAAAAAGTGGGTGCTTTTATCAAATTTCGTGAGTTATGGTATATGGATTTTATATCATAAGTGAAATTCTGACTAATATCACCGTGGAGACGAATAAGTTTACTATTTTTTAATTTTGTTATATTCATTTGTAACGTGAGACCACTCAAAAAATAAATAGAGCGTAAGAATTCTAAAAACTGAGTGTGTTTATCACATTTCGTGAGTTATAGCCTGTGGATTTTATCCCAAAAATTAAAAACTAAATAATATCTCGTTGACACGCATACGTTTAACATTTTTATTTTTAACACTCATTTGTATCATGAGACCGCTCAAAAAATAAATAAAAGGTAAGAATTTTAAAAATTGGGTGCTTTTAGCGAATTTCGTGAGCAATAACATTTGCATTTTATATGTAAAGGGAAAATCTAACTAATATCACCGTGGAGACGAATATGTTTACCATTTTCATTTTTAACATTCGTTTGTAACATGATACCACTCAACAAATAATTCGGCTTTTCATTTTAAAAACTGAGTGTTTCTATCACATTTCGTGAGTTATAGCCTATGGATTCTATCAAAAAAACAAAATCGAAGTAATCTCTCCGTCGAGACGCAATGTTTAGGCTTTTCATTTTTAGTATTCAGTTGTTACTGGAGATCGCTCAAAAAACAAATAAAAGGTAAAGAATTTTAAAAAGTGGGTGCTTTTATCAAATTTCGTGAGTTATGGTATATGGATTTTATATCATAAGTGAAATTCTGACTAATATCACCGTGGAGACGAATAAGTTTACTATTTTTTAATTTTGTTATATTCATTTGTAACGTGAGACCACTCAAAAAATAAATAGAGCGTAAGAATTCTAAAAACTGAGTGTGTTTATCACATTTCGTGAGTTATAGCCTGTGGATTTTATCCCAAAAATTTAAAACTAAATAATATCTCGTTGACACGCATACGTTTAACATTTTTATTTTTAACACTCATTTGTATCATGAGACCGCTCAAAAAATAAATAAAAGGTAAGAATTTTAAAAATTGGGTGCTTTTAGCGAATTTCGTGAGCAATAACATTTGCATTTTATATGTAAAGGGAAAATCTAACTAATATCACCGTGGAGACGAATATGTTTACCATTTTCATTTTTAACATTCGTTTGTAACATGATACCACTCAACAAATAATTCGGCTTTTCATTTTAAAAACTGAGTGTTTCTATCACATTTCGTGAGTTATAGCCTATGGATTCTATCAAAAAAACAAAATCGAAGTAATCTCTCCGTCGAGACGCAATGTTTAGGCTTTTCATTTTTAGTATTCAGTTGTTACTGGAGATCGCTCAAAAAACAAATAAAAGGTAAAGAATTTTAAAAAGTGGGTGCTTTTATCAAATTTCGTGAGTTATGGTATATGGATTTTATATCATAAGTGAAATTCTGACTAATATCACCGTGGAGACGAATAAGTTTACTATTTTTTAATTTTGTTATATTCATTTGTAACGTGAGACCACTCAAAAAATAAATAGAGCGTAAGAATTCTAAAAACTGAGTGTGTTTATCACATTTCGTGAGTTATAGCCTGTGGATTTTATCCCAAAAATTAAAAACTAAATAATATCTCGTTGACACGCATACGTTTAACATTTTTATTTTTAACACTCATTTGTATCATGAGACCGCTCAAAAAATAAATAAAAGGTAAGAATTTTAAAAATTGGGTGCTTTTAGCGAATTTCGTGAGCAATAACATTTGCATTTTATATGTAAAGGGAAAATCTAACTAATATCACCGTGGAGACGAATATGTTTACCATTTTCATTTTTAACATTCGTTTGTAACATGATACCACTCAACAAATAATTCGGCTTTTCATTTTAAAAACTGAGTGTTTCTATCACATTTCGTGAGTTATAGCCTATGGATTCTATCAAAAAAACAAAATCGAAGTAATCTCTCCGTCGAGACGCAATGTTTAGGCTTTTCATTTTTAGTATTCAGTTGTTACTGGAGATCGCTCAAAAAACAAATAAAAGGTAAAGAATTTTAAAAAGTGGGTGCTTTTATCAAATTTCGTGAGTTATGGTATATGGATTTTATATCATAAGTGAAATTCTGACTAATATCACCGTGGAGACGAATAAGTTTACTATTTTTTAATTTTGTTATATTCATTTGTAACGTGAGACCACTCAAAAAATAAATAGAGCGTAAGAATTCTAAAAACTGAGTGTGTTTATCACATTTCGTGAGTTATAGCCTGTGGATTTTATCCCAAAAATTAAAAACTAAATAATATCTCGTTGACACGCATACGTTTAACATTTTTATTTTTAACACTCATTTGTATCATGAGACCGCTCAAAAAATAAATAAAAGGTAAGAATTTTAAAAATTGGGTGCTTTTAGCGAATTTCGTGAGCAATAACATTTGCATTTTATATGTAAAGGGAAAATCTAACTAATATCACCGTGGAGACGAATATGTTTACCATTTTCATTTTTAACATTCGTTTGTAACATGATACCACTCAACAAATAATTCGGCTTTTCATTTTAAAAACTGAGTGTTTCTATCACATTTCGTGAGTTATAGCCTATGGATTCTATCAAAAAAACAAAATCGAAGTAATCTCTCCGTCGAGACGCAATGTTTAGGCTTTTCATTTTTAGTATTCAGTTGTTACTGGAGATCGCTCAAAAAACAAATAAAAGGTAAAGAATTTTAAAAAGTGGGTGCTTTTATCAAATTTCGTGAGTTATGGTATATGGATTTTATATCATAAGTGAAATTCTGACTAATATCACCGTGGAGACGAATAAGTTTACTATTTTTTAATTTTGTTATATTCATTTGTAACGTGAGACCACTCAAAAAATAAATAGAGCGTAAGAATTCTAAAAACTGAGTGTGTTTATCACATTTCGTGAGTTATAGCCTGTGGATTTTATCCCAAAAATTAAAAACTAAATAATATCTCGTTGACACGCATACGTTTAACATTTTTATTTTTAACACTCATTTGTATCATGAGACCGCTCAAAAAATAAATAAAAGGTAAGAATTTTAAAAATTGGGTGCTTTTAGCGAATTTCGTGAGCAATAACATTTGCATTTTATATGTAAAGGGAAAATCTAACTAATATCACCGTGGAGACGAATATGTTTACCATTTTCATTTTTAACATTCGTTTGTAACATGATAGATACCACTCAACAAATAATTCGGCTTTTCATTTTAAAAACTGAGTGTTTCTATCACATTTCGTGAGTTATAGCCTATGGATTCTATCAAAAAAACAAAATCGAAGTAATCTCTCCGTCGAGACGCAATGTTTAGGCTTTTCATTTTTAGTATTCAGTTGTTACTGGAGATCGCTCAAAAAACAAATAAAAGGTAAAGAATTTTAAAAAGTGGGTGCTTTTATCAAATTTCGTGAGTTATGGTATATGGATTTTATATCATAAGTGAAATTCTGACTAATATCACCGTGGAGACGAATAAGTTTACTATTTTTTAATTTTGTTATATTCATTTGTAACGTGAGACCACTCAAAAAATAAATAGAGCGTAAGAATTCTAAAAACTGAGTGTGTTTATCACATTTCGTGAGTTATAGCCTGTGGATTTTATCCCAAAAATTAAAAACTAAATAATATCTCGTTGACACGCATACGTTTAACATTTTTATTTTTAACACTCATTTGTATCATGAGACCGCTCAAAAAATAAATAAAAGGTAAGAATTTTAAAAATTGGGTGCTTTTAGCGAATTTCGTGAGCAATAACATTTGCATTTTATATGTAAAGGGAAAATCTAACTAATATCACCGTGGAGACGAATATGTTTACCATTTTCATTTTTAACATTCGTTTGTAACATGATAGATACCACTCAACAAATAATTCGGCTTTTCATTTTAAAAACTGAGTGTTTCTATCACATTTCGTGAGTTATAGCCTATGGATTCTATCAAAAAAACAAAATCGAAGTAATCTCTCCGTCGAGACGCAATGTTTAGGCTTTTCATTTTTAGTATTCAGTTGTTACTGGAGATCGCTCAAAAAACAAATAAAAGGTAAAGAATTTTAAAAAGTGGGTGCTTTTATCAAATTTCGTGAGTTATGGTATATGGATTTTATATCATAAGTGAAATTCTGACTAATATCACCGTGGAGACGAATAAGTTTACTATTTTTTAATTTTGTTATATTCATTTGTAACGTGAGACCACTCAAAAAATAAATAGAGCGTAAGAATTCTAAAAACTGAGTGTGTTTATCACATTTCGTGAGTTATAGCCTGTGGATTTTATCCCAAAAATTAAAAACTAAATAATATCTCGTTGACACGCATACGTTTAACATTTTTATTTTTAACACTCATTTGTATCATGAGACCGCTCAAAAAATAAATAAAAGGTAAGAATTTTAAAAATTGGGTGCTTTTAGCGAATTTCGTGAGCAATAACATTTGCATTTTATATGTAAAGGGAAAATCTAACTAATATCACCGTGGAGACGAATATGTTTACCATTTTCATTTTTAACATTCGTTTGTAACATGATAGATACCACTCAACAAATAATTCGGCTTTTCATTTTAAAAACTGAGTGTTTCTATCACATTTCGTGAGTTATAGCCTATGGATTCTATCAAAAAAACAAAATCGAAGTAATCTCTCCGTCGAGACGCAATGTTTAGGCTTTTCATTTTTAGTATTCAGTTGTTACTGGAGATCGCTCAAAAAACAAATAAAAGGTAAAGAATTTTAAAAAGTGGGTGCTTTTATCAAATTTCGTGAGTTATGGTATATGGATTTTATATCATAAGTGAAATTCTGACTAATATCACCGTGGAGACGAATAAGTTTACTATTTTTTAATTTTGTTATATTCATTTGTAACGTGAGACCACTCAAAAAATAAATAGAGCGTAAGAATTCTAAAAACTGAGTGTGTTTATCACATTTCGTGAGTTATAGCCTGTGGATTTTATCCCAAAAATTAAAAACTAAATAATATCTCGTTGACACGCATACGTTTAACATTTTTATTTTTAACACTCATTTGTATCATGAGACCGCTCAAAAAATAAATAAAAGGTAAGAATTTTAAAAATTGGGTGCTTTTAGCGAATTTCGTGAGCAATAACATTTGCATTTTATATGTAAAGGGAAAATCTAACTAATATCACCGTGGAGACGAATATGTTTACCATTTTCATTTTTAACATTCGTTTGTAACATGATAGATACCACTCAACAAATAATTCGGCTTTTCATTTTAAAAACTGAGTGTTTCTATCACATTTCGTGAGTTATAGCCTATGGATTCTATCAAAAAAACAAAATCGAAGTAATCTCTCCGTCGAGACGCAATGTTTAGGCTTTTCATTTTTAGTATTCAGTTGTTACTGGAGATCGCTCAAAAAACAAATAAAAGGTAAAGAATTTTAAAAAGTGGGTGCTTTTATCAAATTTCGTGAGTTATGGTATATGGATTTTATATCATAAGTGAAATTCTGACTAATATCACCGTGGAGACGAATAAGTTTACTATTTTTTAATTTTGTTATATTCATTTGTAACGTGAGACCACTCAAAAAATAAATAGAGCGTAAGAATTCTAAAAACTGAGTGTGTTTATCACATTTCGTGAGTTATAGCCTGTGGATTTTATCCCAAAAATTAAAAACTAAATAATATCTCGTTGACACGCATACGTTTAACATTTTTATTTTTAACACTCATTTGTATCATGAGACCGCTCAAAAAATAAATAAAAGGTAAGAATTTTAAAAATTGGGTGCTTTTAGCGAATTTCGTGAGCAATAACATTTGCATTTTATATGTAAAGGGAAAATCTAACTAATATCACCGTGGAGACGAATATGTTTACCATTTTCATTTTTAACATTCGTTTGTAACATGATACCACTCAACAAATAATTCGGCTTTTCATTTTAAAAACTGAGTGTTTCTATCACATTTCGTGAGTTATAGCCTATGGATTCTATCAAAAAAACAAAATCGAAGTAATCTCTCCGTCGAGACGCAATGTTTAGGCTTTTCATTTTTAGTATTCAGTTGTTACTGGAGATCGCTCAAAAAACAAATAAAAGGTAAAGAATTTTAAAAAGTGGGTGCTTTTATCAAATTTCGTGAGTTATGGTATATGGATTTTATATCATAAGTGAAATTCTGACTAATATCACCGTGGAGACGAATAAGTTTACTATTTTTTAATTTTGTTATATTCATTTGTAACGTGAGACCACTCAAAAAATAAATAGAGCGTAAGAATTCTAAAAACTGAGTGTGTTTATCACATTTCGTGAGTTATAGCCTGTGGATTTTATCCCAAAAATTAAAAACTAAATAATATCTCGTTGACACGCATACGTTTAACATTTTTATTTTTAACACTCATTTGTATCATGAGACCGCTCAAAAAATAAATAAAAGGTAAGAATTTTAAAAATTGGGTGCTTTTAGCGAATTTCGTGAGCAATAACATTTGCATTTTATATGTAAAGGGAAAATCTAACTAATATCACCGTGGAGACGAATATGTTTACCATTTTCATTTTTAACATTCGTTTGTAACATGATAGATACCACTCAACAAATAATTCGGCTTTTCATTTTAAAAACTGAGTGTTTCTATCACATTTCGTGAGTTATAGCCTATGGATTCTATCAAAAAAACAAAATCGAAGTAATCTCTCCGTCGAGACGCAATGTTTAGGCTTTTCATTTTTAGTATTCAGTTGTTACTGGAGATCGCTCAAAAAACAAATAAAAGGTAAAGAATTTTAAAAAGTGGGTGCTTTTATCAAATTTCGTGAGTTATGGTATATGGATTTTATATCATAAGTGAAATTCTGACTAATATCACCGTGGAGACGAATAAGTTTACTATTTTTTAATTTTGTTATATTCATTTGTAACGTGAGACCACTCAAAAAATAAATAGAGCGTAAGAATTCTAAAAACTGAGTGTGTTTATCACATTTCGTGAGTTATAGCCTGTGGATTTTATCCCAAAAATTAAAAACTAAATAATATCTCGTTGACACGCATACGTTTAACATTTTTATTTTTAACACTCATTTGTATCATGAGACCGCTCAAAAAATAAATAAAAGGTAAGAATTTTAAAAATTGGGTGCTTTTAGCGAATTTCGTGAGCAATAACATTTGCATTTTATATGTAAAGGGAAAATCTAACTAATATCACCGTGGAGACGAATATGTTTACCATTTTCATTTTTAACATTCGTTTGTAACATGATAGATACCACTCAACAAATAATTCGGCTTTTCATTTTAAAAACTGAGTGTTTCTATCACATTTCGTGAGTTATAGCCTATGGATTCTATCAAAAAAACAAAATCGAAGTAATCTCTCCGTCGAGACGCAATGTTTAGGCTTTTCATTTTTAGTATTCAGTTGTTACTGGAGATCGCTCAAAAAACAAATAAAAGGTAAAGAATTTTAAAAAGTGGGTGCTTTTATCAAATTTCGTGAGTTATGGTATATGGATTTTATATCATAAGTGAAATTCTGACTAATATCACCGTGGAGACGAATAAGTTTACTATTTTTTAATTTTGTTATATTCATTTGTAACGTGAGACCACTCAAAAAATAAATAGAGCGTAAGAATTCTAAAAACTGAGTGTGTTTATCACATTTCGTGAGTTATAGCCTGTGGATTTTATCCCAAAAATTAAAAACTAAATAATATCTCGTTGACACGCATACGTTTAACATTTTTATTTTTAACACTCATTTGTATCATGAGACCGCTCAAAAAATAAATAAAAGGTAAGAATTTTAAAAATTGGGTGCTTTTAGCGAATTTCGTGAGCAATAACATTTGCATTTTATATGTAAAGGGAAAATCTAACTAATATCACCGTGGAGACGAATATGTTTACCATTTTCATTTTTAACATTCGTTTGTAACATGATAGATACCACTCAACAAATAATTCGGCTTTTCATTTTAAAAACTGAGTGTTTCTATCACATTTCGTGAGTTATAGCCTATGGATTCTATCAAAAAAACAAAATCGAAGTAATCTCTCCGTCGAGACGCAATGTTTAGGCTTTTCATTTTTAGTATTCAGTTGTTACTGGAGATCGCTCAAAAAACAAATAAAAGGTAAAGAATTTTAAAAAGTGGGTGCTTTTATCAAATTTCGTGAGTTATGGTATATGGATTTTATATCATAAGTGAAATTCTGACTAATATCACCGTGGAGACGAATAAGTTTACTATTTTTTAATTTTGTTATATTCATTTGTAACGTGAGACCACTCAAAAAATAAATAGAGCGTAAGAATTCTAAAAACTGAGTGTGTTTATCACATTTCGTGAGTTATAGCCTGTGGATTTTATCCCAAAAATTAAAAACTAAATAATATCTCGTTGACACGCATACGTTTAACATTTTTATTTTTAACACTCATTTGTATCATGAGACCGCTCAAAAAATAAATAAAAGGTAAGAATTTTAAAAATTGGGTGCTTTTAGCGAATTTCGTGAGCAATAACATTTGCATTTTATATGTAAAGGGAAAATCTAACTAATATCACCGTGGAGACGAATATGTTTACCATTTTCATTTTTAACATTCGTTTGTAACATGATAGATACCACTCAACAAATAATTCGGCTTTTCATTTTAAAAACTGAGTGTTTCTATCACATTTCGTGAGTTATAGCCTATGGATTCTATCAAAAAAACAAAATCGAAGTAATCTCTCCGTCGAGACGCAATGTTTAGGCTTTTCATTTTTAGTATTCAGTTGTTACTGGAGATCGCTCAAAAAACAAATAAAAGGTAAAGAATTTTAAAAAGTGGGTGCTTTTATCAAATTTCGTGAGTTATGGTATATGGATTTTATATCATAAGTGAAATTCTGACTAATATCACCGTGGAGACGAATAAGTTTACTATTTTTTAATTTTGTTATATTCATTTGTAACGTGAGACCACTCAAAAAATAAATAGAGCGTAAGAATTCTAAAAACTGAGTGTGTTTATCACATTTCGTGAGTTATAGCCTGTGGATTTTATCCCAAAAATTAAAAACTAAATAATATCTCGTTGACACGCATACGTTTAACATTTTTATTTTTAACACTCATTTGTATCATGAGACCGCTCAAAAAATAAATAAAAGGTAAGAATTTTAAAATTGGGTGCTTTTAGCGAATTTCGTGAGCAATAACATTTGCATTTTATATGTAAAGGGAAAATCTAACTAATATCACCGTGGAGACGAATATGTTTACCATTTTCATTTTTAACATTCGTTTGTAACATGATAGATACCACTCAACAAATAATTCGGCTTTTCATTTTAAAAACTGAGTGTTTCTATCACATTTCGTGAGTTATAGCCTATGGATTCTATCAAAAAAACAAAATCGAAGTAATCTCTCCGTCGAGACGCAATGTTTAGGCTTTTCATTTTTAGTATTCAGTTGTTACTGGAGATCGCTCAAAAAACAAATAAAAGGTAAAGAATTTTAAAAAGTGGGTGCTTTTATCAAATTTCGTGAGTTATGGTATATGGATTTTATATCATAAGTGAAATTCTGACTAATATCACCGTGGAGACGAATAAGTTTACTATTTTTTAATTTTGTTATATTCATTTGTAACGTGAGACCACTCAAAAAATAAATAGAGCGTAAGAATTCTAAAAACTGAGTGTGTTTATCACATTTCGTGAGTTATAGCCTGTGGATTTTATCCCAAAAATTAAA
>CAVMKL010000098.1:0-10951 GCA_963682175.1 Triglochin maritima | reverse complement strand
TGGAGAAAACTCAAGAAGAGAATGATTACATGAACGGGACGGGCCAAAGTCGTCGATGTTAATCGCTACTTTTTTTGCATTATAGTGGTTATTAATTAGTTAGCTAAATGAATAAGGAAGAGAAAACTTTCTTTAACAGTCAGTGTAGAAGGCATTTTTTAAAGCAACATATTTTTCTTTAGATCAACGGAGTCAAATATTGGTAATATTACGGGACCCATTGAATTATATCTCAAAACTATTCATCGTTTCTACATCCAATTATGAATTTATAATGTTTGTATAGGTTTCCTTTAAAATCTGCAAAAAGCTTCCCAACAGAAAATATTTTCCGAACCAACAAATGGTCACTATGCTTGGAAGACCATTTTGTGCCAGCATCCGCAGAGAAATTGTACTCTGGGTGAAAGAATTGTCTGATTGGATGTAATGTCTAACACACTTTCCCTTTGATATACCTCAATATCATTTGTTTTCAATACTTCATATTTCTCTTCATATATGGTTACCTTTATGGTTGTCAAATTTGTACATCACTTGCAATTTAACACATTATTTTAATTTTCCAACATGAACGAGTCTCAATTTTGCTAAAAATATTGGCTATATTTCTGATTTGATCTTATATTTAAATTAGTAGAGCATCTCAAAAACATACATGCATTCACTCAAGATTTAAAAACAGAACAAACACCTAAGTTCACATTCTCGCAGTTATATTAACAGCCAAGCTCTGTCTCATGTCCAGCCAGGGGCCACGGGGAAAGAGGGAGGGGAGGGGGGTCTCTAGCTGACGAAACGCGTACTATTTTTCGTTTACAAATCTCATTTTTCACTGTGCCAACACTCGGGGGGTTTTCAACAGTTTTAAAACCATTAAAAACCATCACAGGAAGATATTTTGAGTCCGTTTGCACTTTAGTCGGTCGTATTCGCAAACAGTGCAAGCCCCGGATTTAAGACGCGAGCGGAGATCGTCTGCTCGGTTGGCAACAGTGCTGCCAACCAAACAACGCTAATATTCTAATTCAAAATGATGTTTTGAATATTTCAAAGTATACTTAACGTTTATTTGAAGCAAACTCGTTCTGCGCGGTACATGTTAGATGTACGATACAAAGTGTGGAAAAGTATGGTGTTGCAGTTTCTGAGAAACGTTGGTGAGTACGAACACACATACATACATACATACATACAGACAGACACACGACCAGTCACTTTTCGGAGCACCCATTCAGGGCAAGGGCTTCGCTATCGCTCAGCCAATAATATAATGATATTAATCCCCGGAATACCACTAGCCATTCAGAGTTAATTTTTTTTTTTCAAACCCATTAACACTAAACCTAGTTATCTATTGCAGCGTAAACATAAAAACTTTAATATTAGTATTGAAAAAGATTTGGCAGATCATGCTCTGAACCGCCGTCAGTGGCAAGCCGTCCAGCCCGCACCCAAGCTGTGGGCAGGCGAACGCTTTTATATTATTAACTACTAGGAAATCATGCAAGTGCGTAAGCGCAATTCTGAGCGTGTCCAGTGTCGGTTTCCCGGGATAGAATCGCTTGGTTATCAAGTTCACGATAAGCCTATTTTGTCTAAATACGGGTACAATCCCTGGCATGGTGCGGTACGTGCCGAGAAATTCGCTCCTGATTTGATAGCGCTCTTGGATAGATTTTGCGATCCCCGCTGTTTCGGTGGCGTGATCGGGTCAATAACGATATACGATATACGTATGAGTCAGTGTTCACAATGTAGATATATTCTGATTCTGGTCAAGGCGGCTCCACACACCTTAGCTAATGGGTTACTAGCTGACGACTGCCCAGAGCCTTGGCTCCGCGACGGGCTCCAGGGCCGCTCCGCGGATTCGCGAAGGGCCCGCCGCCGGGCGCCGCGGCCGCTACCCCTACTGCTACCGCTACCACCACTCATCCCGCGCTCGAGGTGGCAGTGAGCGGCGCTCGGGCTGAGTGGCGCGATATTTGAAGTTATCCCCCGTAACATCAGCGGAGTTTGAACAATTGTCGCCCTCGACATATAACATTTAACTATGATTTTTCTTTTTTGTTTATATGAGTTAACAATGGTAGTTTTAACAGTAACAATTCAATTATTTATGGAGGATAATCTGACCTAAATTGGAGCTTTATAAGTACAAGGTTTTGTCCTATAGGTTGTGTGGAGCCAATACATTTTCGATTAAATACATTATCAATTCAGTTCAATACATTTTAAACAGAAAAAAAATGACACTGAAAAGCTGAGAAAAAAATACATGTGACAGTGAACTCTTTTCTACCCCAAACAACTTACATGCTAGAACCCAATCTTATCGTCATGATGCAGTAGTTATAAAAATAAGCTTGGTAGTCAATTCCAATCTTTGGCAAGAATCTTTGAGCAATGTAACCAATTGATTAACTAGATTAATTCTGTCCTAATTATTTATAACAACTGTTTGTTTTTTTGCTAACAATAACTATCAGTCCTACTCTATTTCTTCTTACTGGCTAGTGACCGGGCTGGCTCCCATGCAACCCACGCTGGAAACCGTAGGCAATGGGCTGTCTCTTCATCCATTGCAAATTTTGCTGAGATGGGCCAGCACTGCCTTTGGCGCACAAAGCAACCGCAGTGGGCTGTGGCAGAGCACCCTGTGATGCCACAGCGCGAGTGACGGTCCGCGACGTATTGCATACGCGACCGCCACACCTGGACTTCCCTCGTTGGCCAACACTTCTCTGTCACACAAGACAATTTTTCAAGTAATTTATAACTAGTTTGAGATAGTGTGGTTTTTCCTCAAATCCCTCAGCTGGGATAGGGTGCGCCACACGCCTTCCCAGTTCCGTCTGGCCGCCTCCCGCAGGACTTGGCTTGGGCATTCATGGTAACGCCAATGACTGTGCCTCCTCATTGGATGACTTGGCAATTTGAAAGAAAATTTGAAATTTTGGCAATGGTGATCCGGAATGTTGTTCTTGTTCGAAATCTCGTTGAGGACCAGGTCTGCTGTTTGATGATTTTTGGGTCACATAGGAGTGAGGCTCCCAGGCACACGGTGCCAGCCAGTACCCTACTCTAAAGTACACTACCTATATAAAGATGAACACACAACATTTTGTAATCTTTATTCTTATTAACTAATGGGACATGGGACATCATTACTATAATCTTGCTGCTGCTTTGCGCCTGAAACTTTGCAGCTCATATTCCTCTCTGGATTTTGGGTCATCGGTACTCCAAGTATCGGTAGTATGTTTATTTTTATCCGTATGATTGGTTCTCCTGAATCTATTGTACGCATATCTGCTGCACTTAAAACAAATGGTGAAGAATCCCGTTTTCATTTGACAATAGTAGCACAATCCACACAATATTCCTGCCAATACTAATACTAAAATAACAGTTTCAACCCACCCGCTGGCGAACAATGGTAGCGGTTTCCACTTGCCCGTTGTGGACATTGGCGCCACAGTGGCTATGTCCAGCGGTGGTAAGGTAACATTCTCTGCCATCAGCTGCAGAGCGTGTGCATGAGAGACAAACACTTCAAGAAGTGAGAAATTTCCGATTTGCGTCCAAGAATTGTCTACTTTGACTTGCTGTTCTACTCCCTTCGGTAGGGTACAAGTCGTACCCGTTGGTATTAAAATTCTCGCTGAACCTTTTTCAGTGAGTGAGCAGTAGCACGGCAATTCTATTTCATATCGGCCTGAAGTCAGTTTAGGAATGTCTGATTTCACTTGGTCGTGGCAAATAACATGCAGTTCATTTGAGGGGTTTAAGACCGAAAAGTGGTCAGCATGGAGCTGCTGAGTAACTGTCTCTTTAGAATTATGGCATTGGAGATGACAAAAATTTTGGAGTTCAGTTACCTCCATACCAGTGAGCATTTTATGAATGCAGTCTGAAATAGCACCATTTTGACTTAAGCGTGGTAACAATTTGACAAAGTTACTATTTAGTACATCTAGGTCATCCATTGCCCTAATGGCATCACCATCTGTTGCAATAGTAATTTTCCTATCGAGTATTGAACATGTTTGGCTATTTAACAGAAATTTAAGTGGCTTGATTGAAAATATGGCCCATTTACTCCTGGTTGCTACAATGGGAACATTTACATCAATCTCTATATTTGTTTGGTCGACCAGGTGGCATTGCGCCGTTCTCAGTACATAGTAAAGTTCAATTTTATCATGTGGTATTGCTAAAGTTAGATCTGCTGCCGTTAACAATGATTGTTTGTTTTCAAGAATTTTCCGGAGATCATTCTCTCCCACAGCCAGTCTATCTAGTCTTCCTGCCTGACAACTGTGATAAACGGTTTTCATTGCAATTAGGTGGTTTTGTAAAATTTCAATTGTTGACTGTAGCTGAACAGCCATGGCTAATTTATGGAACATTATGTCATCATCATTTTGTGCCTTTGATAGCCCTTGTACTAGTTCATTATAGGCTTTAGTGTACTTATTCATCATTTCCTGCATATTTCTGGACAATCCTTGAATTTGAATAGCATGAACATTTGTAACATTGATTAAGTCTCTTGTTTTGTCTCTAATTGCTTGTACATCCTCTCCTAGATTATTTAAATTATTAATCACTGTATTTAACTGGCTATCAGTCACCGTACCCTCAATGTAGTGCCTGATATGTCCAATGAACGGGAGTAGAGATCTCCTGTGTCTTTGCGTAACTGGTCCTAGCTTAGAGAAGATTTTAGAAAGTTCCTTAATAATTTCCTTACTTGTAACTTGCAAGTTGTCAATCGCTTGACATGTTTCCTTATTACTTTTTACGTCGTCACAAATCACATGGTCTGAATTGGTTATGGCTGCCATTGAGGGTAGGTTCGCTGATATTTTAATTTGTATTACGTCAGTTGCCACTATGACGTTTGGCAGGGCTACAATTTGTAGTCCTTTAGACTGCACGACATGTACTTCATTCCCGTCTGCCTTTGTGCTGTGTAGCCGCAAGGCCACACACAAAAGAAGCCACCGCCAAACGTGCATCTATAATAGAGAGAAAAGGTTTTACTGTTAATTTAAAAAAAAATTCTTTTAGAATTGGAGGTGAGATTATTAGATTTAGGAAGAGGAAATATTTTTGCAGTCGTCTAACTTATAAATGATACATATAGATGGTGACTGGAGTGTTTTTAAAGACTCCATTGAGCATTGCTATAACTATGTTCAGATCTACACTGTCCAATCCTGCTGCAATCTCTGGCATGGCTATCTCGAGCAATCCGTGGTTGTACATGAAGTGCCTCAGGTCCACTAGAGCACTGTGCAGGTTCCGCAGGGTTGGCTTCTCGAAACATCTATTTTTAGTAATTAACTGGATTATAAATTTGGTATCTCTCCACAGAGCACAGACTTTTCCAATTTTTCTATTCACGGCCAAAATTTCGTTTCTGAGATCAAAGTAATTTTGGAACACTTTTGCTATACCGCGATCCATCCTTGCGTCCCATGATATGCAATGCGCAAGTGCTATATGCGGTGGGCATGTGAATAGATCTCCATGCATATGAATCAGTTGCATTTTAAGTGTCTGAAAAGGTAAACAAACATGGTTAGGAGCGACGCAAGTCATCAAAACACACAAGAACACTGCCAGCACACAAACCCGTCACACAGCGATTGAGATGTTATTAAATATTTGAGAATCCACAAGTTCATAAAAACTAGCTATTGCAATTCTAATCGAAACCGTTCGGTAATTATATGGAAGAAACATTCGGTTTAATATCCCCTTAGATCTCGGTCGTCTGCTGGAGCTAGGTCTGCGCCTTGCATGAAGGTCCGGCGAGAACTGTTTCGCGACGCTCCGCGTTGCCAACCTGATGGCCTTAAAGTTTGAGTAATCATTGCTGTGGGGTTGAAAGAGAAAGCCAAAATGTGTTTATTCGGTAGAACTAATATAGATGCTAAAAAGGCATTGACATTCTTATTATTCCAAAGCTTCTAAAGGTTAAACTTTTAGTATATCAACTGGTATTGAAAGAGAGGTTATGTTGGTACCATTTTCGCCCCGCTTCTCCGCAAGAATTTGAAAATGCTGAGTGTGCAGACTATTAAATTTCAGACCCTTTTCTCCGGGCTTTGCCAGTCTCCTGTCGTCGTCTCTGTGTAGAGCGTCTCTCTGTTTCTAGTGTATATCGCCGTTATTTTCAATCTTGCTACTTCACGTTACAACACAAAAAAAAATTATTTTTATATATATATTTATTTATTTTTTTTTTCATCTAAATTTTCAAATTAAAAGAAAATGTCGGCCACTTTCGCCATCTATTACTTTTTACCAGATGGGCGTCGGTCATGCCCTAAGTGTATTTTGACTCCTGAAGTGTTTGGTGGAATTCCGCCAAGCGCTTTCCAATTTGCCTCATACGGCATTACTTTGGATGAGCTGGCCGAGGAGGGTACCTGCAGCTGGTGCGGCAGGACATTGTGTGTGAGTATTAAAAATATTATATGTTGCATGCGTTGATTAGGGCCGAGTTGTAAAATCAAATTCGTAGTTCCAACAGGTGGGCTACTACAGCGAGTCCCGCTGTATGTTCGTTCCCGTACGAGAGGATTCGGACGATAATCGTGTAACTGTAAGTCCCTTTTTGTTGAACACCTGTGCTTCGAATCGTGGTAGCCCTTTTCTCTTCATTGGTTTTATTTTGTTACTTTCTATAGTCCACTACTGATAATTTGGACGTTGCCGGCCCTGTTTCTGATGCGGGGGAGGATACCGACTCCGAGTCGGGTCAAGACTCTGATAGCAGCCAGAGTCCTCCTCCCTCGCCTCCCCAATACGGATTTGAGGCGAGCTCCGACGACGAAGATGTCATGTAGATGTGTAAATTTTTAAATTGTAGGAAGGTTGTGAATTTGTAAATTGTAAAGTTGTAGAATTGTAAATTTTTTCCTATAATAAGGTTCTTTATTTAACTTTGCTATTTTTAACTGTATAAAGCCTGTGAATATTTGTTTAAGTTACTGAATATAGCTAATTAAGAAGCTTGCACTCGGATTTTGGTCTTAATTTGCGCCTGACTGTTCCTTTGGGTTTCAAGCTACAATCTGGTTAGGGTTTATGGGGTACTTTTCTTTTCTGAGGTAATTACGGATTACTTGGCAGGGGCGATGGCAAGGCTTAGAGATGCCCCCTCGCCTGGGAAACCTGCAGGAGAGTCCGGTGGTACTGGTGGAAGGGGATGTGTCCGTTGAGAATGTGCTGGGGTTGCAAGATCTCGGAACCCGCGGACGCTCTGCCCGCGTCGTGCTGCGGCCAGTTGCTCTCCAGACCTTGTCCGGCTAAGGTACCCACCACCTCGTCGTCAAGCAATGAGATTTGTATACAGTTTGATTTGCAATTGTCGCTGCGGTCCAGTGACCGCAGCGATCCACGACGCTAATGGACATCCTGAACGTAAGTTTATTTCGCTTACCCCCCCCTCTCTCTTTTTTTTTCTTTCAACAGCGCGATTGTTACTGAGAAACTTGGCTCGTGTTTATTACGGACTCTGTTTCCCCCTTTTCTCCTTATTTATTTTTTTTTGAAATTCTCTAATTTTCCATTCCTATTACTATAGGCTTCGGCCTCCCCGTGCCTTGGGGGGCCTATCGTGTAGGCAGCCCTTCCTGTAGCAGTGGTCCCTGCGGCGCGCCTTGGTTTGCGCCGGCCGGTGCGACGAGGGTAAGCATTAGAACCGTGTTTGGCCGTTGCATGTGGTATAAAAGGTTTCTGAGTGATCTGGGCTTTTGTATGTTGGCTTTGCAGCGCTGAACATCGCGATCCGGGCCGAGGAGGCCGCGCGGCCGCCGCCCAACATCTCGCCGTGGTCGCCCCCGGTCCTGGCGCTGTTGCGGCACCGGCTGCACCGGCCGTGCCGGTTGTCCCACCTGCACCTGCCGCCGCTGCACCAGCTGCCCCGGCCGCGGCGGGTCGCGGTCGCGGGGGTTCCCGCTGGCGCGGCCACAGACGGGGTCGCCGTCCAAGATATTACCCCGGCTAAAACTTATGTAGTTTAAAAAAAATTTTTTTTTTGCTTAGTCTGGCCATGGCTGCTGTGGGCTGCCACCACCACCGCCGCCATGGCCCTTTAGTTTAAATTCTTTTTTTTTTCTTTTGACTTTTGCATATTATTTTGGCTTGCTTGGTGTGCTCTTTTTTTGATAATTTGTAAATTCTTCTTATTTCCTCTGCATTAAAATTTTTCGCTTATATTTACTGTTTTGTTATTCAATGTTCCAGCAACTGATCAAACCACTATCGCAGCGTACTATCAGAGCAAAAAGAATCTGACCCACCTAGGGGCGATACTCCGTGCGCAAGGTCCTAGTAAGATGGCACCATCTGGCGGTGGATTCCGGCATGTCCCGCCACCGGCACCCACCCGGAGAGTTTAACTCAGTCGCATTAAAATTTGCTCCAGTAAAATGGGATGGGGACGAGAGCAGTGCGCTCAGGAAGGTGGCGGACACCCCCGAGACACTAAACCTTGACTGTAAAAGGACAGAAAAAGCAAGAACGCAGCCTATTTGCCGTCAGGTGGGAAAGTAGGGTTATGAGGCGGCCATGACGTCACCGATCATGTCATTCCCCCAATCACAGAAGACCCATATAATCGCGGGCACAGCGTGTTCGGCTGGAGTACGACGACACCAGAAGTCCACGCCTCAACGCAACCACCTCCAAAAACGCAAACTATGCATGCACTATTACTCTGCGCAGCACACACTAATTACACACAGCAGACGGAAAATTCAGCAAGCACGTAAACCCGTTTGCCGTAGGAGTAAAGCGTCCCGCCAAGGCTTGATCTACTCGGAAGGGCGCAGGCGACGCACTCGCAGTCACGCAAACGGGTTGGCTGCAGTCAGTTACGCCCTTGCCTGCTGGCACACAGACTGACTTTCGATACTTGCACTAACCCGTTTGCCGTAGGAGTAAAGCAGCCACCCCAGGCTTGATCTACTCGGAAGGGCACAGGCGACGCACTCGCAGTCACGCAAACGGGTTGGCTGCAGTCAGTTACGCCCTTGCCTGCTGGCACACAGACTGACTTCCGATACCTGCACCAAACCCGTTTGCCATAGGAGTAAAGCGTCCCGCCAAGGTTCGATCTACTCGGAAGGGCGCAGGCGATGGACTCGCAGGCACGCAAACGGGTTAGCGTGACCTGCACTTACGCCCTTCTCTGCTAGCAAACGAAGTGATACCGATACTTGCACCAAACCCGTTTGCCGTAGGAGTTAAGCGTCCCGCCAAGGTTCCATCTACTCGGAAGGGCGCAGGCGATGGACTCGCAGGCACGCAAACGGGTTAGCGTGACCTGCACTTACGCCCTTCTGTGCTAGCAAACGAAGTGATACCGATACTTGCACCAAACCCGTTGCCGTAGGAGTTAAGCGTCCCGCCAAGGTTCCATCTACTCGGAAGGGCGCAGGCGATGGACTCGCAGGCACGCAAACGGGTTAGCGTGACCTGCACTTACGCCCTTCTGTGCTAGCAAACGAAGTGATACCGATACTTGCACCAAACCCGTTTGCCGTAGGAGTTAAGCGTCCCGCCAAGGTTCCATCTACTCGGAAGGGCGCAGGCGATGGACTCGCAGGCACGCAAACGGGTTAGCGTGACCTGCACTTACGCCCTTCTGTGCTAGCAAACGAAGTGATACCGATACTTGCACCAAACCCGTTTGCCGTAGGAGTTAAGCGTCCCGCCAAGGTTCCATCTACTCGGAAGGGCGCAGGCGATGGACTCGCAGGCACGCAAACGGGTTAGCGTGACCTGCACTTACGCCCTTCTCTGCTAGCAAACGAAGTGATACCGATACTTGCACCAAACCCGTTTGCCGTAGGAGTTAAGCGTCCCGCCAAGGTTCCATCTACTCGGAAGGGCGCAGGCGATGGACTCGCAGTCACGCAAACGGGTTGGCTGCAGTCAGTTACGCCCTTGCCTGCTGGCACACAGACTGACTTCCGATACCTGCACCAAACCCGTTTGCCATAGGAGTAAAGCGTCCCGCCAAGGTTCCATCTACTCGGAAGGGCGCAGGCGATGGACTCGCAGGCACGCAAACGGGTTAGCGTGACCTGCACTTACGCCCTTCTGTGCTAGCAAACGAAGTGATACCGATACTTGCACCAAACCCGTTTGCCGTAGGAGTTAAGCGTCCCGCCAAGGTTCCATCTACTCGGAAGGGCGCAGGCGATGGACTCGCAGGCACGCAAACGGGTTAGCGTGACCTGCACTTACGCCCTTCTGTGCTAGCAAACGAAGTGATACCGATACTTGCACCAAACCCGTTTGCCGTAGGAGTTAAGCGTCCCGCCAAGGTTCCATCTACTCGGAAGGGCGCAGGCGATGGACTCGCAGGCACGCAAACGGGTTAGCGTGACCTGCACTTACGCCCTTCTGTGCTAGCAAACGAAGTGATACCGATACTTGCACCAAACCCGTTTGCCGTAGGAGTTAAGCGTCCCGCCAAGGTTCCATCTACTCGGAAGGGCGCAGGCGATGGACTCGCAGGCACGCAAACGGGTTAGCGTGACCTGCACTTACGCCCTTCTGTGCTAGCAAACGAAGTGATACCGATACTTGCACCGAACCCGTTTGCCGTAGGAGTTAAGCGTCCCGCCAAGGTTCCATCTACTCGAAGGGCGCAGGCGATGGACTCGCAGGCACGCAAACGGGTTGGCTGCGATCAGTCACGCCCCTCTGTTGATGGAACCTTGGCGGGACGCTTAACTCCTACGGCAAACGGGTTTGGTGCAAGTATCGGTATCACTTCGTTTGCTAGCACAGAAGGGCGTAAGTGCAGTCACGCTAACCCGTTTGCGTGCCTGCGAGTCCTCGCCTGCGCCTTCCGAGTAGATGGAACCTTGGCGGGACGCTTAACTCCTACGGCAAACGGGTTTGGTGCAAGTATCGG
>CAVMKL010000097.1:0-28821 GCA_963682175.1 Triglochin maritima | reverse complement strand
GCTCAAGGCCAGCCCGCGCGGCAAGTCCCCGGGGGAAGATGGACTGACGGTCGAGCTGTACCTGGCGGCGTGGCACGTCCTCGGCCAGGACTTCCTGGCCGAGGATGACGAGATGCTGCGGCGCCATGCCGTCGCCCCCTCCCACAAGAAGGGCGTCATGGTGCTGCTGCCAAAGTCGGGGAAGCCAGACACCATCAAGGACTTGCGGCCGGTAACTCTTCTTAATGTTGACGGAAAAGTGTTCTCCAGGGCCCTGACGACGAGGATGGCGGCGGTGCAGCGCAAGATTCTCCATCCGATGCAAGTGCAGGGCGGCAGCAGCAGGACGATGCAGGGCGCGCTCAACGACGTCCGACCCGCTATCAGCTTCACGGAGCACGCCAAGTCTGGTATGTGCGTGGTCGCGCTGGACATCGCCGGGGCCTTCAACACCTTGCGCCACGACTACCTTTGGGAAGTCCTTCGGCGCCACGGCGTGTCTGAGGATGTCATAGAGCTGCTGGCAAGCATGTACGAGGGCGCCACCACCGTCGTGTCCCTGAACGGCATGCTGTCCATGGCGGTGGAGCTGCACCGCGGCGTGCGTCAGGGATGCCCGGCCAGCATGATGCTGTACTGCATGGCCAGCGCGCCACTCATCAAGGCGCGGCTTGGCGCTCTCAGCGGACCTGTTTATGAGGGAGGGAGGCGAGAGCAGTATGTCCAGGATGCATAACTGTGACTGGTACTTCATGGCGTGCTCTAGGTGTTTCTCGGCGTTATCTCCCCCCCCCCCCCCCTCCACCAGCTACCAGGTGCCTTGGCTGCGCGGCCAGCTTGCAGGCGAGAAGCGCCAATCACAGCCGGTGTGTGTGTGAGGGGGGGGGGGGGGGAATAAGGCAAGCCCCCCCCCCCTTTCTGAGTTTCTGCTTAGCTCCCCCCTAACGTCTTTTTGCTCCTGAAGTACAGCCTCTGGAGTCGCCTCGCCTCCTCGGCCCAGCGTCCATGGTGACGTCCTTGACGGCCTTGCACCCCTACACGACGGCCTTGGTGGCAGGCTTGTTGACAGCCTTCATTTGCATCCCAACCCACCGCCATCAACTGGCCAGGCCGTGTGGGGGTGCTGCGGGCCACGCTGGTCGACGCCAGGCCCAGAGCCTTGTACCTGGTGCAGCGCGCGCAGTACGTGAACACGTTGTACGTTCTGCCGCTGCTCTGGCACAGAGTGCAGGTGGCGCCGATGATGGCGAAGCACGGCAAAGCCTGGCGAGGCCTTCCCCAAGGCCTTGGGGATGTGGTCGTCAGGTCGACCTTGTACGAGGCGGTGCAGGGGAACTCGAGCGTGCTGCGTGCTGCCTGCGTCGCCCAGTCGCCGGTCTCTCTACCCGTTCCCCGCCGCAAAGTCCCCGCGTCCCCCTACTCCCCCCGCGTCAGGCCACCCGCGCCACGCCACGCCACGCATTGCTGTGGGCTGGTGCTTTATGCGAGCCTGCCGGCAGGACTCCAACCTGTCCTGTAACGCCCTGTACCGCCCTGCAGCGGCCTGCAGCCTACCCGCCAGGCCCTGGCCGTGCACGCCAGCCTCGGCAAGGCGGGCGCCCCGGTCTAATGTATAGCACGGACACACAAAAAGAGATAAACTCATTATGTACACGGCGAGGCAGAGCCTGGCAGGGCCGCGCTACGCCAGAGCGCTACGGCCCGCCACAACTTGTGACAAATACGTAGGGGGGGGGGGGGGGAGATGGCCAAAGCTGGGCGTGCCGACGAATCCCCGCGCCTGCCCCGGAAAGGCATGCCCTCGTAGGGGCCGCGGGGGTCAGAGCGTCACGTCCAGGAAAAGACGATCTCGCATCACCGGGACGTGGCAGGGATTCACGCGCACCTTCAGCTTGGTCATGTGCATGCAGTACTGGTTCCTAGCGGTGGCCATCCCCCGGCGACTCCCCCCCCCCCCCCCTTTTCCTCTCCACCGGAGCCCCGTTTTCCTGGAAAGACCGCTGGCGCATACCGGGCGATACCTTCCGTCGCCAACGGAACTTTCCACGACTCGTCCCTAACCTGGCGACGCCTCTGAAAACCTCGCTTGTGCAGCGAAAGGGTACTTGAGTCAACCTGAAAACGGAAGAAGAAGAACGCAAAGAAGTACACAACATCCATCCCCTAGCCTGGGGAGGGGGAGGGCTATGGCTGCTCCCTCGCCCTTCCAGGGGGGGGGGGGGGGGGGGGGGAAGAGTGGAGTGGCGGCCCGGCATCCTGCACTAGAATATGGTGTGCACCGGGTGTGTACAGGATGTGCAGGACATCCGCTAAGGCCCCCTCCCCCTAAAATAACACGTATTTTCCCTATCCAAAGCCAAAACGAAATATTGAAAATCTTGGAATTTTTTTCCGTGGGGGCGTTCCGTGAACTCTTAGCAACTCGGGGAACACCGCAGCATTCCGAAAGGTTGACTAGTTCGGTCAGAATATCGTACAGAAGTGCGGCTGACCAGGCAAAGACGTGCTGGCTGGGCTTAGTCCCGGGCCAGAACGGACAAACAGCGCCGGGGCTTCGCTCCTGGGCTTCGTCTCCTGATGATGCGCCTCTGCTTTTGGTCCGATTGCTCCGTTGCTTCTCGGCCGATTCCAACGAGGCGCACCTCTTAGGAAAGCTCTAATGATGCGGTCGACCCCAGTGGCAGAGAAATATCGAAATTTGCATTCTGAACGCTTGTTTCGGGGGTGTGAAAAAGAGCTGCTTTTCGGCTGCCACGGCTCGCCTCCGGTTGCCTCGGCTTGGCCGGCCGGCAAGCCGCTGCTCGGCTCGTCCGTCCTCGGCTCTGCGCTCGGCAGCGCTCGGCTCGGCTCGGGTCGGCCTCCCCTCCCCTTCCCCTTGCCCCGCTCCGGCCAGCAGAGCTGGCCTCTGGCCTGGCCTGGCCGTGCCTGCCAGCCAGCAGCCAGTACAGTGCGTGAGCGTGAGCCGGGAGGAGCAGTTTCTGCGTGTGGTGCGTCGATGCGGCTTTTGTTTACATTCCTTCGTTATTTCGCGAGTGCCTAAATTGTCACCGAGGAGATTCTGTGCCAGTCTTTTGCCCGTACTTAAACGCACAGAAAGCTAGATTTTCAAAGTGATCCATTAATCCGAAGAGTGGTGTTTGCTGTTTGAACTGAACCGTCTGCTAGGGCCTTCTTTTGACTTGACTTTTCAAACATCTAAAGTTGCACAGCTTTAAACCAGTGTAGACTTGCTTTAAACCTCTGTAGACTGGCTGTGGACTTAACGACGCCGTTTTTCAAAATCGAGTTCTTCCTTCTGATTTTCGTTTTCTGTTCAAGCTCTCAGGGACCTTGTTTTTCTGCTTGTGTCAACAGGTTGGGATGTCATGGTTGATTCTAAGTTATCCTGTGGATTGCAGCCAAATGATATGTCTTAGTCCAGGGTTTAACTGGGAAAAGTTGTTCAAAGCAACAGTGCACAACAAGGTGAGTCAAAGCTAGTGTTTTATTTCTCTTAGTTTGGAATATCAATTTATCTGGCTAGTGAGTGAGACTATTTTTGTTGCACTCCACAGATCTCTTTAAAAGATGTTTTGACTGTGCAAAGTATGCCGTAATATAGGTAAATTTAATGGTAGTGTTGTTTGATTTATAATTATTATTGGGTCTCTCAATTATTTGTTGCAGGTCTCGAGAAGTGGTGTATTTACTTTCCATGTCGAACTGTGATGGGCCCATTGTGAAGCTGGCCAGTACTATTTAGGCCTGTGTTTTAGAAAGATGGTGGACAGTTTCTTCTATCCCTGGCTGAGTAATTAATGATGATGTTTTAGTGCAGAAATGAGTTTTCATATCAGGTTAGAGTGTGATCCTAAAAGTGAGTTTTCGAACTAAACTATCATTCAAACTAATAAAATCTTTCATCGTATAGTTACACAATGATGCTGTGCAGCTGCTGTGGAAGTTTCATCCTCTACTTTTGGCGCAAACAGAAGATACCTGTCATGTTACGCATCAAGTCAGATTTCAGCACGAACTTTGTGAGGACTTGTATTGCAGTGTTCGAGTGATGTGAGAGTGTCCAAGTCTTGAGTAAAATCACAGTTGGAGCTCTTTTTGAACCAGGCCACTAAGTTTTTTATTTAAATTTTATCGAAAAAGATTATTTTTGGTCAAATTCAGGTTTGGTTGTGAATGTGAGATTTTTGATTATAATCTAATTAGTACTGTTAAAATCTTTAATTTTATAGTAACTTTCTTTTGCAATACAGCCCCTCTAAAAGTACCAAGTAATAATTTCAGCCCAAAGTCTAAGTACTTTTCATATTATGGCCCTCGTGTGATTAGGGGCCGAAGTTGAGAAGGCTTCACATTGGTTTGTTTATATGAAGCGGCCTTGTCAAGATTGATTTAAAAGGAAAGAGGAACAGCATGTGTAACGAGGCATCGTAATTTCAAGGTGAATTTATTGTGGAAAAGTTGATTTTTTTGTCATGTACAGGTTCTACTATAAATGAAATATTTGTGACTAAACTATCATTCGAACAGATAAAATCTTTCATTGTGGAGTTCCAGAATGATGCAGGGCAGGTGCTGTGAGAGTTCTATTCTGTATTTTTTGCTCAAAGAGAAGATACATGTCATCTCATCTATGCATATCGTCTGATGTCAATGCGAACTTGGCAATATTTAAGATTGATGTGTTTGAATGGTGCGACATTCTCCAGTCTTGCTTTAAATCAAAGTGGGAGTGCTTCATACACCATGCTGCTGAATTTCATGTTCAAATTTTATCGGAACAAGTGGATTTGGGTCAAGTAAGTGTAAGATAATAATTTTGAGTTTTTTCTCTAAAATACAATTTAGATAGATGGAATTTATTATTCTGGAGCTACATTCTAGTGCTGGTCAGCTGGTGTTGAAGTCTCCGTCTCTGATTTTGGTCCAAAGTCGCAATATATCTGGCATCATGTTCTCGTGTGCAACTAGACCGAAGTTGGCCACATTTCAGATTGAAGTGTTGGAATGATATGGCATTATCCAATCTTTGTTCAAATCAAAGTGAGAGACCTTCTTAATCAAGGCCATAGAATTTCATGGTGAGTTTTTGATAAAAAATGTGTGTTTTACTCAACTAAGTGTGTGATCATAATTGTGAATTTTTGGACTAAAATATCATTCAGATTGGTAAAATCTTTTATTGTGTAGTTGCATTGTGTTGCTGTACAGCTGGTGTCAGTGTTTCAGTCTCCGATTTTCCTTCAAACTCTAATTATTTGCCATGCTATGCATATCGTCTGATGTCAGTGCGAACTTGGCAACCTTTAAGATTGATGTGTTTGAATGGTGCGACATTCTCCAGTCTTGCTTTAAATCAAAGTGGGAGTGCTTTATACACCATGCTGCTGAATTTCATGTTCAAATTTTATCGGAACAAGTGGATTTGGGTCAAGTAAGTGTTAGACCATAATTTTGAGTTTTTTCTCTAAAATACAATTTAGATAGATGGAATTTATTATTCTGGAGCTACATTCTAGTGCTGGTCAGCTGGTGTGAAAGTCTCGGTCTCTGATTTTGGTCCATACTGCAGATATATATGAAGCCATCATTTCGTGTAATTGCAGTCTAAAGTTGACAAGTATTTAGATTGGTGTGTTGGAATGCTGTGGCATTCTCAAGTGTGGCTTTAAATCAAATTGTAAGTCAATTTTAAACGGGCCCACTGTAGTTCAAGGTCCAAATGTTTTGAAAAAGTTATTTTTTGACAATTTTGATATTTTTGGTTTTATCATTAGAATGTTAGTCAGATGGATGAAAGCTTTGATTAAGAAGTTGCATAGTGGTGCTACACAGCTGATAACAAGGTGGCTCTCTCTGGTTTTTGTCCAAACTTTAAATATATGTGACTTCATTTTTTTTGTGCAGCTAAGAAGAGTGTAAGTCATACTTGTACATGTGCATTGAACCATCTTTGCCTATTTCTTCCCTCCAGCCAGATCAAGACTCAGCCACAGTGGACCTTCTCATTGACAGAGCTTCAAATTGAAACCAAGACATCTTCATGCCTGGAGTGGAAAAGTGAGACAGGTTCAGTACTTTCGACTGGGATCAGTGCTAAAATTTGAAAGGCCTGAATCTTTTTGAATGTACTATACCTGAATCATTTGCATCATGTCATCGCCTCATCTCTGAAGAGTGATTTGCAGATGTCTTACTGTCAAAAAATAACTTAAACTTAATTGTTTTTAGTTTGTCTTTGCAATGTTTCAGCAAGTGCTATAAGTGGCAGATACTGTGTGTACAGTGTAACCTTGGACCGTTTGGCCTAATCTACCCCATCAGGTTGTTGCCACGGAGCCACGGCCAGCTGCTGCTGTGGTGACGTCGGTCTCCTTGTAGGAGCCCAGGGCGACCCAGGCTTGGCATGCCACGCACACTGCACGCCGTGAAGCCCTCACCACGGCCTACTTGTTTGGCCCCTGGCGCCTGGTCGCCTACCCGACCAAACTCAAGTTGTGCCGAACAAAAACGACCGCCATACTCCGACGCCGTTTCTTGTGACCTCGCTGTTACCTTAGTGTAAGGGCTTCTCCAAACGCAGTAGACAAAATGATAACACCATGATCCTGTTCCTGTCCAGCTGCTTGAACGAGCTCGCGGGGCGGCTCTACGCCCAGGACGACGACCAGGAGGCCCTGCAGCAGGAGCTGGCGGACGTGCGAGAGCGCATGCTGCAGCTGATGTCCAGGCGGCTGGCGGGCACCAGGGCGCGAGCCAAGGTCAACGACGAGGTCGACGGGGAGGTGGTTGGCGTGCACCACGTCGCCGCCGCGGTGCGCCGCCGCCTCGCAGCACCTGTTGAAACGCTCCAGGATGACGGCGGGAACCTGCTGAGGGAGCCCACAGAGGTCCTCAGGTACGTGCGGGCACATTTCGAGAACATCTTTGCTGCACCAGAAGGAGCGCCCGGAGGAACGGCAACCCAGCACACACCGGACGGTGGAGGGTTGCCTACCCACCCGCCGGCTGGAGCCGTGATGAGGCTGTTGCTTGACGGGGTGGTCCCGGAGCCCGTGGTGAGCGCCGCGGACAACGAGGCGGTGTTGAGGCCGTTCGCAATGGAGGAGATCGAGGCCGCGCTCAAGGCCAGCCCGCGCGGCAAGTCCCCCGGGGGAAGATGGACTGACGGTCGAGCTGTACCTGGCGGCGTGGCACGTCCTCGGCCAGGACTTCCTGGCCGAGGACGACGAGATGCTGCGGCGCCATGCCGTCGCCCCCTCCCACAAGAAGGGCGTCATGGTGCTGCTGCCAAAGTCGGGGAAGCCAGACACCATCAAGGACTTGCGGCCGGTAACTCTTCTTAATGTTGACGGAAAAGTGTTCTCCAGGGCCCTGACGACGAGGATGGCGGCGGTGCAGCGCAAGATTCTCCATCCGATGCAAGTGCAGGGCGGCAGCAGCAGGACGATGCAGGGCGCGCTCAACGACGTCCGACCCGCTATCAGCTTCACGGAGCACGCCAAGTCTGGTATGTGCGTGGTCGCGCTGGACATCGCCGGGGCCTTCAACACCTTGCGCCACGACTACCTTTGGGAAGTCCTTCGGCGCCACGGCGTGTCTGAGGATGTCATAGAGCTGCTGGCAAGCATGTACGAGGGCGCCACCACCGTCGTGTCCCTGAACGGCATGCTGTCCATGGCGGTGGAGCTGCACCGCGGCGTGCGTCAGGGATGCCCGGCCAGCATGATGCTGTACTGCATGGCCAGCGCGCCACTCATCAAGGCGCGGCTTGGCGCTCTCAGCGGACCTGTTCATGAGGGAGGGAGGCGAGAGCAGTATGTCCAGGATGCATAACTGTGACTGGTACTTCATGGCGTGCTCTAGGTGTTTCTCGGCGTTATCTCCCCCCCCCCCTCCACCAGCTACCAGGTGCCTTGGCTGCGCGGCCAGCTTGCAGGCGAGAAGCGCCAATCACAGCCGGTGTGTGTGTGAGGGGGGGGGGGGGGGGGAATAAGGCAAGCCCCCCCCCCCTTTCTGAGTTTCTGCTTAGCTCCCCCCTAACGTCTTTTTGCTCCTGAAGTACAGCCTCTGGAGTCGCCTCGCCTCCTCGGCCCAGCGTCCATGGTGACGTCCTTGACGGCCTTGCACCCCTACACGACGGCCTTGGTGGCAGGCTTGTTGACAGCCTTCATTTGCATCCCAACCCACCGCCATCAACTGGCCAGGCCGTGTGGGGGTGCTGCGGGCCACGCTGGTCGACGCCAGGCCCAGAGCCTTGTACCTGGTGCAGCGCGCGCAGTACGTGAACACGTTGTACGTTCTGCCGCTGCTCTGGCACAGAGTGCAGGTGGCGCCGATGATGGCGAAGCACGGCAAAGCCTGGCGAGGCCTTCCCCAAGGCCTTGGGGATGTGGTCGTCAGGTCGACCTTGTACGAGGCGGTGCAGGGGAACTCGAGCGTGCTGCGTGCTGCCTGCGTCGCCCAGTCGCCGGTCTCTCTACCCGTTCCCCGCCGCAAAGTCCCCGCGTCCCCCTACTCCCCCCGCGTCAGGCCACCCGCGCCACGCCACGCCACGCATTGCTGTGGGCTGGTGCTTTATGCGAGCCTGCCGGCAGGACTCCAACCTGTCCTGTACCGCCCTGTACCGCCCTGCAGCGGCCTGCAGCCTACACGCCAGGCCCTGGCCGTGCACGCCAGCCTCGGCAAGGCGGGCGCCCCGGTCTAATGTATAGCACGGACACACAAAAAGAGATAAACTCATTATGTACACGGCGAGGCAGAGCCTGGCAGGGCCGCGCTACGCCAGAGCGCTACGGCCCGCCACAACTTGTGACAAATACGTAGGGGGGGGGGGGGGAGATGGCCAAAGCTGGGCGTGCCGACGAATCCCCCGCGCCTGCCCCGGAAAGGCATGCCCTCGTAGGGGCCGCGGGGGTCAGAGCGTCACGTCCAGGAAAAGACGATCTCGCATCACCGGGACGTGGCAGGGATTCACGCGCACCTTCAGCTTGGTCATGTGCATGCAGTACTGGTTCCTAGCGGTGGCCATCCCCCGGCGACTCCCCCCCCCCCCCTTTTCCTCTCCACCGGAGCCCCGTTTTCCTGGAAAGACCGCTGGCGCATACCGGGCGATACCTTCCGTCGCCAACGGAACTTTCCACGACTCGTCCCTAACCTGGCGACGCCTCTGAAAACCTCGCTTGTGCAGCGAAAGGGTACTTGAGTCAACCTGAAAACGGAAGAAGAAGAACGCAAAGAAGTACACAACATCCATCCCCTAGCCTGGGGAGGGGGAGGGCTATGGCTGCTCCCTCGCCCTTCCAGGGGGGGGGGGGGAAGAGTGGAGTGGCGGCCCGGCATCCTGCACTAGAATATGGTGTGCACCGGGTGTGTACAGGATGTGCAGGACATCCGCTAAGGCCCCCTCCCCCTAAAATAACACGTATTTTCCCTATCCAAAGCCAAAACGAAATATTGAAAATCTTGGAATTTTTTTCCGTGGGGGCGTTCCGTGAACTCTTAGCAACTCGGGGAACACCGCAGCATTCCGAAAGGTTGACTAGTTCGGTCAGAATATCGTACAGAAGTGCGGCTGACCAGGCAAAGACGTGCTGGCTGGGCTTAGTCCCGGGCCAGAACGGACAAACAGCGCCGGGGCTTCGCTCCTGGGCTTCGTCTCCTGATGATGCGCCTCTGCTTTTGGTCCGATTGCTCCGTTGCTTCTCGGCCGATTCCAACGAGGCGCACCTCTTAGGAAAGCTCTAATGATGCGGTCGACCCCAGTGGCAGAGAAATATCGAAATTTGCATTCTGAACGCTTGTTTCGGGGGTGTGAAAAAGAGCTGCTTTTCGGCTGCCACGGCTCGCCTCCGGTTGCCTCGGCTTGGCCGGCCGGCAAGCCGCTGCTCGGCTCGTCCGTCCTCGGCTCTGCGCTCGGCAGCGCTCGGCTCGGCTCGGGTCGGCCTCCCCTCCCCTTCCCCTTGCCCCGCTCCGGCCAGCAGAGCTGGCCTCTGGCCTGGCCTGGCCGTGCCTGCCAGCCAGCAGCCAGTACAGTGCGTGAGCGTGAGCCGGGAGGAGCAGTCTCTGCGTGTGGTGCGTCGATGCGGCTTTTGTTTACATTCCTTCGTTATTTCGCGAGTGCCTAAATTGTCACCGAGGAGATTCTGTGCCAGTCTTTTGCCCGTACTTAAACGCACAGAAAGCTAGATTTTCAAAGTGATCCATTAATCCGAAGAGTGGTGTTTGCTGTTTGAACTGAACCGTCTGCTAGGGCCTTCTTTTGACTTGACTTTTCAAACATCTAAAGTTGCACAGCTTTAAACCAGTGTAGACTGGCTTTAAACCTCTGTAGACTGGCTGTGGACTTAACGACGCCGTTTTTCAAAATCGAGTTCTTCCTTCTGATTTTCGTTTTCTGTTCAAGCTCTCAGGGACCTTGTTTTTCTGCTTGTGTCAACAGGTTGGGATGTCATGGTTGATTCTAAGTTATCCTGTGGATTGCAGCCAAATGATATGTCTTAGTCCAGGGTTTAACTGGGAAAAGTTGTTCAAAGCAACAGTGCACAACAAGGTGAGTCAAAGCTAGTGTTTTATTTCTCTTAGTTTGGAATATCAATTTATCTGGCTAGTGAGTGAGACTATTTTTGTTGCACTCCACAGATCTCTTTAAAAGATGTTTTGACTGTGCAAAGTATGCCGTAATATAGGTAAATTTAATGGTAGTGTTGTTTGATTTATAATTATTATTGGGTCTCTCAATTATTTGTTGCAGGTCTCGAGAAGTGGTGTATTTACTTTCCATGTCGAACTGTGATGGGCCCATTGTGAAGCTGGCCAGTACTATTTAGGCCTGTGTTTTAGAAAGATGGTGGACAGTTTCTTCTATCCCTGGCTGAGTAATTAATGATGATGTTTTAGTGCAGAAATGAGTTTTCATATCAGGTTAGAGTGTGATCCTAAAAGTGAGTTTTCGAACTAAACTATCATTCAAACTAATAAAATCTTTCATCGTATAGTTACACAATGATGCTGTGCAGCTGCTGTGGAAGTTTCATCCTCAACTTTTGGCGCAAACAGAAGATACCTGTCATGTTACGCATCAAGTCAGATTTCAGCACGAACTTTGTGAGGACTTGTATTGCAGTGTTCGAGTGATGTGAGAGTGTCCAAGTCTTGAGTAAAATCACAGTTGGAGCTCTTTTTGAACCAGGCCACTAAGTTTTTTATTTAAATTTTATCGAAAAAGATTATTTTTGGTCAAATTCAGGTTTGGTTGTGAATGTGAGATTTTTGATTATAATCTAATTAGTACTGTTAAAATCTTTAATTTTATAGTAACTTTCTTTTGCTATACAGCCCCTCTAAAAGTACCAAGTAATAATTTCAGCCCAAAGTCTAAGTACTTTTCATATTATGGCCCTCGTGTGATTAGGGGCCGAAGTTGAGAAGGCTTCACATTGGTTTGTTTATATGAAGCGGCCTTGTCAAGATTGATTTAAAAGGAAAGAGGAACAGCATGTGTAACGAGGCATCGTAATTTCAAGGTGAATTTATTGTGGAAAAGTTGATTTTTTTTGTCATGTACAGGTTCTACTATAAATGAAATATTTGTGACTAAACTATCATTCGAACAGATAAAATCTTTCATTGTGGAGTTCCAGAATGATGCAGGGCAGGTGATGTGAGAGTTCTATTCTGTATTTTTTGCTCAAAGAGAAGATACATGTCATCTCATATATGACATATTGTTCAAGTGGGTATTTCATCATAATTCTAAGTTTGTGGAGTAACTTGTGATAAAAACAAATGAAATATTGCTTTCAAGAATTGTATTGTAGTCTTGCACAGCTTCTTTTCGAGTCTCAGTCAAGGAATTTTGAGGAAAAAGTTCAATTTCTGATTAAGTCCACAATTTTTTTTAAATATACAATTTTCTAACATAAATGGTGATTTTTCTTTCTTTATCTTTGCTTTTAAAGTTTCATTTTATTGCCCCACAACTTCTTTGAAAGAATCATTGCCTCATTGTTCTCCAAAGTCTTAAAATGTTTGAACTTATCAGTTCGTCTTTGTTGAAGCCCAGGCTCATGAGAGTTTTTGTTTGTTGTTTTTCAGGGGCTTGGCGTTCTCCAATATTACTTCAAACTCTCCTCTGAGTCATTGTTTATTTAAACCAATGCTAGTTTAAAAATAATTTTGAAGAAAAAGTTAGGGGGAGTTTTTTTTTTTTTTTTACTCTTCTGGGGGCTTTGCCTCGTCGAATCAAGACTCTCAGTCTTACTGAACCGGCCATGTGACTTACCTTGAATTGGAAACCAACTCAACCCTTGCCTGCTTGGAAACGTGATAGAGGTCCAATACCTTCAGCTTGACACAGTGCTACATTTTTAACTTGCCTGTAGTCTGTTTGAATGTGTTTCACCTTGATCATTTTCATCATATCCTCTTTGCACAGTGGGAGAAGCAACCTAATAACTGTACACTGGTAATTTGGGGCTGATTTTTCTTTAAGGTGCTTTCAATCTTCTGTTCATTTCCGAGTCAAAATGTGTAGCGAGATAACGTCATGACGGCGTCCACGGCGGTGTATTCGGCGGCGTCCTGGACGGCCAGTCCTCAACACCTCCCCTCCCCTCCTCCCCTCAGTTGTCTCCTGGTGGTGCTGTCCAGGCGGTTGGCCGAGGACGAGCCGCCTGGCCGCTATCAACTGGCCCGCGCGGGCGAAGATGGTGGACGCACGGCAAGAGCGTCCGCAAGGCCTTGGGCAAGTTCCTCTGGGCCACCAAGCCTGTCAGAGTCCCCTTCGACGTGCTTGTCCAGCCCAAGGAGCGGGTCGGCCTTGGGCTCCAGGACCCCACCAGGAAGGCCAGCGTCATGCTCGCCGCGAGGTGGGAGAGCACGGCGCGCGCGGCCTTCTCGACCTTGTCGGAGTGCTGGATGCGACGGCTGCAGGAACTCTTTGACGACGCGGCAGCGGTGCCGGCCTGCGCCACGCACTTCGGGGCGACCTGCAGGAGCGCCGCCTTCACCGACGTGCCAACGGACTTGTGTGGCAGGGACTTGACGAGGCTGCTCCACGCCAAGGCCCTCGCCGTCGACGTGCCGACACCAAGAGTGATGCGCGACGTGGCGGAGGACGTGCAGCGGGCGGTGTGGCGCAGCGTCCACCACAAGGGCCTCACCGTGGACGTCAGGTCGACGTGGTTCGAGGCGGTGCATGACGTGCTGCCGACGGCTCTCCGCCTGCACGCCGCCAACCAGGCCGCCGTCGTCAACTGCCCGAAGTGCGAGGAGCCCGAAGATGTCGTGCACCGCTTGGTGCGCGAAGCTCGAGGATGCCACGGGCGTGGCCGCCACGGAGGCCGTCATTGTGATGCCGGTGCTGCCCGCGGGGCCGGCCGGGGCCGCCGCCACTTGGACTCTGGGTGTGGCCGTGCACCACCTCACCACGAGACGCGCCGCCACCACGGCGTCGCTGCGGGAGCACCTGCGTCGGCGCGCCGTGGAGGACTCCATGGAGGGGGTGATCAACTTTCAGTAGCAGGTTGTTTCTAGCCGGGCGGGGAGTCTAAGGGCAAGGGCACTCTGTGGCTTCGGCCCTGGGGTGTCCTACTCCGTCCCGGCCGGGACTGCTATTTTATAAACTCTGTGTTGTAAGTGGTCGTAATTGTCCTGTTTTATTGTTCCATTGTTCCATTTTATTGGCCAGTTATAAGTGTAATCCGTAACTGTTCTAGCTCGTAAAACAACCAAAGCTGATTTGTTCGCCTTGCCTACCCCCCCCCCCCCCCCAATCCCCCGCCCCCAGCTCAGCTCGCGGAGTCTTTGTGCAGTCCTTGGTTTAATTATTTTTTTTGCCATGCTAATATTATATGCGCTTTAGGCACGGTTCTACTAAATATGTCATTTTCCCTCCCAGCAGCCATTGCTGTTTAAAATTGGAATATAATTGTTTTTCTGGCTACTCACGTGATGTCTCTCTGTTGCAGGTCCGCGCAGGGCCCGGGGGGCCGAACCCACTTCGGTAGTAATAAGCCCCTCGCCGCCGCCACTGTCTTGCAGCGGGGAGGCATCGCGTCGACTAGATTTTGAATGAAGAATGTTAAGCGCTCCAAGACTCAGCGTTTACTTTATTTCATCATTGTTTTTAAGTAAGCCACTCTGGCAGGGAGAGCACATCTCTCAAATTGAAACAAAAAAAAGTTCAGTCAGGTGTTTATAGTGTCTAATGACAATCTGGTTTTCTTAATTCCATCAGGATGTCTGCCCGACATGCGTCAAATGTTGGACACCTGAGAACTTGGTCGATCTCTTCGATGCAGACTCCATTCTTCAGAGCGGTGCGACACTCATCCAACATAATGGGCTGGGCCAACCTTCTCCAGTTATCAAGGTAGACACTGTACAGGTCATCCTTGATTACCATGTCTGGGACATGCATCTCGTCCCTCACCCAACGGCACAGCTGGTCTTGGCTCAGTGGCCCCGCATGTACATCCACTCTGAAATCGGCCGGCCTCTTTTGAAACAAACTACGAAGTTTGTTCTCAGTAGCAGACCTCTTGATCGCTGACTTTTCTGCTGCCGACTTTTCGCTGCAACAAGCCAACCAGGTGTGACTAGAGTGCACCAAATCACTAAACGACTGGGTATTCTGCAAGTCATATCTACCTCGATTGCAGCTTGTAGTACTTTGCGGCTGTTCTGCCTGTGTGGTTTAGCCCAGAGCCAACGAGTTCTTTGTCTTTTGTACTCCCGTACAAGTCCACTGTAGTTTCAACCACTTTTCTCAGTTTAGTGCACGTGAAATGCTCGGCTCCAGTTTTGTGAATCCAGACGTTCAATCTCCTGTACACGTTGGTATGTTCCTTAAAAAGAAGAAACAAAAGAAGGATGAATTGAACATTAAATTCATGTTGTGACACACCTGGACTATGAATACATTTCTTGTCTAGTACTCACAGTGAAACCTTTGGTTGGGGAAATGAACGGGAAACCAAGGGCAGGTGGTGTCTTGAATCTTTTTAATATTGCAACATATCTCAAGAAAGCCTCTTGTTCCTGTTTTTCTATGGCTATGGTGGCCTGCTTGATGTGCCCCGTCTTGTGCTTGGCAACACTAATATGGAGGCAATCTCTGAATGGTCGTGCGTTCAGTACTTCAGAGAATGTGCATTTCGAAATTTCTCCTGGTCTGGCTGCAGAGAACAGCTGCTTTGTGGCAATGAACTCGACCGTGAAATTGAAAACATCCCTCAAAGGACTTTCACCTAAAATTGGATTAAATCTTAAGTAATTTTTGCCCTATTCCCTCCTTAAAAAGGCAAAAAATAACTGAGTTCAGAATACCTGGTTTTGTTTCGAGCTGCTCCAAAGCTTCAACACTTGCTGTTTCCAGCATCTGCAGGGATTCATTGAACTTTGATACGTTCTCAGGGTCTTTTACATATGCCTCCCAACTGCCGATATCTGGCATGGTGTAGCCTAGAGCAGCTCTTTTCTCAGCCAGATCCCTGTCTTTTTCTCCCATTTTCCGGGCGCAGAACTCCTTCATTTTGTAAGTGGCTTTCTTGAGCTTGTCCATGAATAACTTGTGCTTGTGAAATCGAAAGACAAAAATTTGATTTGCAATCTTTGAAAACTATGCTAAGTAACAGATAAAGTGAGGTGTGCAGAAAAATCTCTTGTATGAAAAATTTGAAAAACAATGAAGTATTTGCCTCACAATACAAAAAAAAAATGAAAGATAGGATTTTCCTGCAAACCTGCTGTCATCATGCTTACTTGGACTGGCTCACTTGGAATTCCAGGCTGGTCAAAGAGCACTGTGGCTGTAAGTTTCATGACAGACAGAATTTTGTCACAATAATTCTTGGTGGTTGAAGGAGCTGCACCTCCTGTGTTTCTTACTAGCTGTATGTACTCCACCATTTTTTGAGTTTCCAGGAGATAAATCCAGCCGTGGTCGTCTTTAACTTCATGTATGAACTCCACGTAGCCCAGAATTCTCCTGATTGGGCACATGTAACTCCTTATCAGATCACCTCTTTGCTTATCCACTTCCTGTGAGTATTTTTTGATGGCTGCTATGATGGTTTTGTTCTCATCTAGGAGTGGGTATCCCAAATCTCTCAGCCTCCTCTTGGCACTCTTTTGGGGAGTTGGACCAACCTCCTGGAACATGAAAGAGGTTATGATTTTTAGAAAGTGTAGAACAACGTGTGGCCCAACTTGGGCCCCGTTTGAGCCCGACTTGAGCACCGATGTGAGCCCCGGCAGCCAAGTCGGGGCTCTTGCTGCTGGGGCTCACGTCGGGGCTCAATTAACGGCTCGGGTGGGGGTCGTGTCGGGTTTCTGGTCGCGTCGGGGCTCTAGTCGGGGAAGCCGAGGTCGGGTCTCTGACAATGAGTTTGATAAGAAAATCTTTAACGAACTGAGTGCGCACCTCGTCTTCGGTGTCACCGTCATATTTCCTTTTCAAAGATCCCTCTTCCCCTTCCGCTTCACTTTCAACTCCGGCCTCATCCTGCTCTTCCTTTGTGGAGTGGCCTGCATCCTTCGGAAAGGCAACCCCCACATCATCCAGGAACTGTCTGAATTGGAACTTAAGTTGGGGATCGTTCAGGGCCTCCCTGAACTTTTCAGGCAAGAGGTCGAGACGGCTCTCTCTCACCCCCTGCACTGTTCTCCTTGCAGCCTCATCTTTAACTCGAGCCTTTTCCTGCCGTCCGCTGCGTGTGGATACGTCAAAGTGGATATTCAAGTGTCGGTCGAAATTCTTGTCCTGGATCGATCGACACTCTGGGCACATTCTTGTAGGGCGTGCTCCGTGATTCTCTGGAGGGAGAAACTTTATCAGTTATGGGCTGAGTTGGCAAAAATACGCACTGGTTTTTATTCGATAAGGCACACTTGCCAGTTTTTCGAGGGTCCCTGGGCCGTCCTATTTTTGGTTTGGGAACTTCTTCCTCCCTAAAATTGTATGGGTCTTCCTGAAAGCAAGGTTGTATTTGAAAAAAAAAAGCACATAGATGAAACATTTTAATTGAAGTTGGGACAAGGGGCAAAAACACTCTAAGATTTTGTGTACACAGGATTGTGCAGGCAGGCCTGGCACGTAAGTTCACTGTTAAAAATACTATCAAAAGTCAGACCAATTTTGTCAGGCATTGTTGTCTTAATCGCCATTCCATGAAAGTCACGACCGGGTAGACAGAAATTTGCCTCGGTAAGGCAACCCGCAAGACAACGGGGCCCCCAATGGGGAGCCCCCGGCCGTATCCCCTAACGCCCCAGTCCGCCCCTTTGCTGGAATTTTTACGGTTTCCGCTGAATCTGCCACACATTTTGCCTACTCACCGGCCTTTTTTAGGGTCTTAATGTGAAATGTGCCCGGGTTGTGTCCAAGGGGAAATAGGCTCTTTGTGAAAGGGACACCGTAATTCAAAGTAAGTTAATGCAGTTCGCCGAAAATCGGTTGAAATTCAACGCAATTCACTAAAATTCACCACAATTCACTTGAATTCAGCTTGAAATTCTCCAAAATCCAAATGAAGTTCACCGAAATTCACGTTAAATTCAAGAAGCCTATTTCCCCTTGGTTGTGTCTCCAATTTGTACACAGAATGTGGTGAGTGGTTCGCCCCCCGAGTTGGGATGAGTCCAAGTTTTAACTGCCACAAGAACACTCACATCATCAGTGTCGGTGCAGTCCCCTCCCGGGCACTGTGTACAATCTTTCACGTAGTTCATCCAATCTCTTGTGCCAAAGGAAACGTACGCTGCGATATTGTAACCTGATTGTACCAATAAAACTCGTTACTCGAGACCAAGCATCACAGAGGAGTAGAAGGACTCCGAATGTCCATACCTCTGTCGAATCCTTGGTGATAGGCTCTTGGACACACAATGACGAACTGCCCAGCACTCTGAGTGAACTGAAAAATATAAACGTATGCTTACACTTCTCTTTCTTACTTGAAAACACTGTTTGCCTGGTGGACTCCACCTGGCGTTGACGACAATGTACCCTCCAACTTGTAGAGTGCATGCCGAGTACAGTCCAGAGTGCTGTGTACATGACGTGTACACTCCGACGTGCAGGGTGCACGCAATGTACACCCCAATTGGCCTCGCAACCATGGAACACTGCACGTTCGGGATGTACATGGCATGTACAGGGTGAGTTGGATACATACTCTTCAAACTCAACAGTGTACTCAGTACACTCTCATCGAAGTGTACTGAGTACACTCTCATTAGACTGTACTCAGCACACTCTCATTGGAGTGTCCCATGAGCGTGTACTCATTTGAATTCAATCCAAAGAGAGTGTACACATTTGAGTACACTCCCAGGAGAGTAAACTCAGATGAGTACACACCCACAGCTTTTTTTTGTTAAGCATGCAAAGGTGTGTACTCATGTGAGTGCACCCTCCTGGAAGTGTACCCAAATGAGTACATACTCGTGTACTCAACTGAGTACCCTCTCGTCAGTACACTAATGAGAGTGTTGCACTGTTGAGTTTGTAAGGGCTGCCTTTCCCAACACTTCGCAGGCGCTCGCTCCGCCGCTCTGGCATCGTGGACATGAGCCCCGTCGTCTTGAACCCGAGCCCAAAACTTGATCCCCGTTTAAGCCGCAACTTGAGCTCCAAAGTCTAGAGCCCTAGCGCTCAAGGCGGAGCCCAAAGGGGGGCTCAAGTTAGGGCTGAGGTGGGGTTCGGTTCGGGGATCTTGTCTTCTGCCTAGCGCGGCGCAGCGAGTGCAGCGAGTGCAGCGAGTGCCTGCAAAGTGTGGGGGATAGGCAGCCCTCCGTACTGCCCTGAACGCTGTCTCGAGTTTCTGGAGAATCCCATCAACTTGCACGTTCTGTGTTCGTACCACGGACTTTCGAAGATCCACTGCCAGTGAACCAAAGGGATCGATGAATCCCACCTCATGCCGTTCTAGTTCGTTGTATTTACAGGCGTGATGTGGGGCAATTTTCGGGTACAATTCGTCAATCCTATGCTTCTCGGCACTCGGGAACACAGTCCTGGGGGGAGGGGGGGGGGGGGGTAATGTGTCAATGAGATACCCATAGGCGATTTCTTTCTGTGCTAGCCTTTGATCTCGAAGTAAGCAGCCCATTCAATTGAACACCCATAATGTGCACGTACCACTCCCTCGGTTCTCCCTGATGGATGAAGTGGATGGAAAAGAGATTGCTGCTCTCGGTTCTCAGAGAGAATGGTGCACCGTAGGCACCAACGCGCACATAAGGGGCAGTGATTCCGGGTAGTTCCTTCTCCTTCTTCTGAAGAGTCGACATGGGGTCCGACAAGGAGTTCAGGTTCCACGCCTGCACAGTTTGAACTCTTAAGAACACAAAAACACGACGGTAGAGAATGTAAAAATAAATAAATGAAGCCACTTCCCTACCTTGAGGCTTTCTGGATACAAATCAAACTGTATGTCAGCACCACATTCTGCTTTTCGGTCCTTAAGGTCAATCATGTATGACCTGTAATCGTTATTTTCCATGGGAGACGGATACCTGACGAAGAAAACTTAAATCAAAACTTGTGGCTCTCGTTGAAATGATCTGATTCTGGCTCTCAACTTACTCCGTAGCGCATCTCTGTCGAAACTCAGAGACTGTTTCTTCAGGACCACTCTCTGTTGCAGTTCGTATTCCGAAACCACTCTGGTCTCCATTGGGCTCGAAGTGAAACGTTCGGGGTCTGAATTTGAATAGCTGAAAGGCCTCAATCTTCTCCCTGCTCATCAACTGGAACCATGCTTCAGGAGGATTAACCTGAAAATGTAAGGTATATATTATTTTTTTAAGTTATTAACTGCAAAAGTGGGAAAGGGGAATGGGGCATAGTTCAAGTTGTATTATGATTCTTAGGCGTGTCCTCTAAGAAACAATGATAAGCGTCATTTCCATTAAAGTACCAGAACTTTACCCGAACCGCTAACTTTTATTGAATTATATCTCAGTCCACTTACGAGAAGGAAGCCAGTCGACTCTAGTTGCTCTGAATGTTGCTCAACAAAATCGTTGAAGTTGCTGAATTCGCCCCACGTTGGGAAGAGTTCCCCCATTTTTAGGAGGGATCTTAAGGTTATTGCACCTGCGGAGGGAAAGGAATGAGCGGCCGTCCATAAATCACGTGACGCGTTTTAGTCTTGTGTGGAACCCAGTACCCCATCACAAGTACCGGGGAAAGCCCGTCCCCTTCCTTTAATAAAACGTTTCGAAATTTACGTTTATGGTTTCACCTGGAGCATACAACGGGCATCTTAAGTAGAATCGAAAGGCGTGAGCCGCCCTAGACTCCGACGAACTCCCGGCCCACCAGCCCCGACCCGGCCCCGACCCGGCCCCGACCCGGCCCCGACCCGGCCGAGACCCGGCCGAGGCCCGGCCAAGACCCGGCCGAGGGGCCGACCCGGCCGAGGCCCGGCCGCCCAATGAAAAGCCGGCTGAGCCCCGGCAGAGGCCGGCAGCGGCTGGATGGAGCCCACTTCGGACCGGCCCAGACCGGCCAACGTGGCCAACGTAAAAGACACGTTGGCCGGTCTGGGCCGGGTCGGGGTCGGGGCCGGGTCGGGGCCGGGTCGGGGCCGGGTCGGGGCCGGGTCGGGGCCGGGTCGGGGCCGGGTCGGGGCCGGTGGGCCGGGAGTTCGTCGGAGTCTAGGGCGGTGCAAAAAAAAAAAAAAAAAAAAGCGCCCCTTACCGTGTCTCGATCCCACAACTTTGCCACATATCCCAACGGGTGATGAATATTATGGACGGTACATTCTTGAAACTCAAGTGCGTGCATGTACACTGTTCCTGGTGTCCACCACATGGCACCCTCTTCTTTGCTGTGTGCCTAGTAGGCATGCACTTTTAACATCTTATGTAAACGTATGGGATCAGAGCCGTGCACACGCCACACACACAGTAAGGAACTAGGCACCTACTAAAGGCACACAGGAAGAGGGTCCATGCACACACTTGAGTTTCTAGAGCATTATCAGTTTACGTGGTGGAAACTTGCCAGTGGGGTGAAACTCAACGCTTTGAAGCCAGTGCGTTGGGTGCAGCTCACAAAGGAAAGGCAAAGAGGATCCGACGTCTGTTCCGAACCAGAGGCAAGGAGTGAGTGAAGGCCCTGTTCGTTGACTCCGCGTTGCTAGGCACCACCGCGATCCAGGGATCCAGGGGTGGGGAGGGCCTAGAGAGCCTGTACTGTGAGAGAGTCGTCAACTGGTGTGGTGGGGGGTCGACGCTGATTGGCCGTGCTCCGATGGAGCGGCGGGGCTGAAGGCAAGTGCAGCCTGCGAATGCGCACTGGTCGCACTCGTTAGGTCGCACAGTTCGGGCAACGGCGTTCAATGCATTTAAAGGTATTATCACTTTGAAGGCCAAGGCTTGACTTTTGGCTGTGATTTTTGGCTATTCTGCTCGCCGCCACAGCGAGTCGGGTCATCTGTGCGCAAAACGGGCTGGACTTTATCCGCTGCTCGGCTCCATTGGAGCACAGCCAATGAGCGTCGAGAACAGTTGTTGACTCTCTCACAGTACAGGCTCTCTAGGAGGGCCCAGGGATGGGTACGACTCAGGGCGCATGCCTGGCCATGTAATGGTCGCGCGTGGTCGCGACGGGTCCTACACAAATTCCCACATTTTCTTCTCTTTGCAAACAAGGGAGGAAGGTTTTTAAAAGAAACACGTACAGAATTTGCCGAGAATACTGGTTCGTTAAAACTGGCGCGTTGAAAACCACGTACAGTGCGACAGCCGTTTCTTCCTGGGAACGTGTCATTCACGAAGTCTGTGAGCTTTAACAGTGCCGTTCCCCTCCCTCTTTCATCTTGCGCCTAGAGGTGGCTTTCTGCCGAAAGCGCACTGCGCCGGCTACATATGGGGAAGTGGTAGAGGGGCGTCATCTGTGCCGTCTCTGAGCACTGGCCAGGCCGCCCGCCTGCGGACGGCAGGGTAGGCAAGCCCGCAACACTCCGGTGCGCAACGGGCCCGCACGGGCACGGCCGTCAGGCGCACGGCTCATCACTTGGTGCGATCCCGGATTCCTGGGCATCCTGGACATGAGCCCCGTCCCGTTTGAGCCCCAACGCCCTGAGCCCCGATCAGAGCCCCGCTTGAGCCCCGACCAGGATTCCGCGATCCGGCCGCAGGACTGGCCCGGAAGCTATCCACTTGGCAAAAGCCCTGGGCGTTGGCGTGTTGGGCATCGGCATCGGGTACTCGAACACTTTTTCTTACTGCCGACGTTTAAGCTAACTGGGTACTGCCAGCATGCGTCTATTACTTGGTACGATGCACGCTGTGTATCCGCCTATCTGTGTGTTTTCAGTCTGCATTCCTGTCTGTGTGTCAGTTCTTCCCTGTGGCCTACAAACACGTCTGTGTAATTCATTTCTTTTTTTTTTCACGACAGGTGCACCAGTAGAGGACATCAACAGAATTTAGAGGGTGGACACAATAGCATCACAAGTGAGTATCAACTGTTTTGGGTACAAATTTATTTTGACTTTGGTACGTATCTTTTGTTTTCCCTGGGAACAAATGCTGTACCTATCACACCTACAAAAAATACGTTGTTTTTTGGCAGTCGCCAACTCCTCATCACACTGTACTGCAGCAGCGCCTGGTACAGCCTATCACTAATCGTTTTTATCTCTTGTAGACCCTTTGAGTTTTGGCTGAGGAACTCATGGAAACTGCCTCCTGGTGTGGGTATGGCTGAGAAAAGCGTTTCACGAGTAAATTCCTTTTGAACTGTGAAGCCCACCTCCTCCTGGACCCACAGTGTCAGAAAACCGACGATCTGGTTCCATTCCTTCGACATTTGCGTGTTTGGTCTGATCGATATGGGCTTGTGCATTCTGGCCATAGTCTGCTTCAGCTGTAATGAAGGGCAACCACAGTGTTACTCAGTGAGTGCTTTACAAGGCACTACAGTATCCTCTTACGGGCTGACGCATCCTGTAATTTTCATTCATTCCAAGGACGCTCGCAGCCTAGGGAAGATTTAATAATGTAATTACCTGCGAAAGCTTTTCCTCGAAGGCTGCTTTATACATGGTCACCAATGCCCTTCTGTCCTCAGACCTTTTTCTGGGGTTAATCGAAGTAGAGTAGTGCTGGTAATTGGTGTTCTTGTACTTTTGCAGGGAGACCTGTGCCCCTGCAGCGTCGGGCACTTCGGCCAACACCATTTCCTTCAACACCCTGATAATGTAGGTGAAATAGAACAGCATGGACTTGCCATTCAAGGGAAGAGACTCAACGACGTCAATCACTTCAGATGTTTGGAGCAGAAGATGTGGTCCGTGTGGTTCGGATGTGCGCTCGGCGAGAAGTGCCATCACCTTTCTCACTACCATCTTTCCCCTGGAGCATATATCGATGTCTTCTATGAGTGGACAATCAAATCTTTTGTCTGGAAATTTTAGAGCAAATTGACGATGTGGAACAACGAGAAAGAAATGACAAGTGTAAGTATTGGGACTCACCACCACTCATCTTTCTGCGTTTGGCGGGTACATTTGGCGATTTCGTTTCTTCGTCGCTAGTGTCCGAGCTGCTACCCTGTGTCCCTCCTGCAAATTCGATAGGAGCAAAGAGACATGTAATGCTAAAAAAGGTGACCGAAATTACAGTAAGAATGACCGAGCGCGGATCCGGGGGGATGGAGGGGGGGGGGGGGGGAAGGACAATTGCCCCCCCCCCTCCCATGGCCCCTAGAGAGCCACCTGGACTGTAGACCAAAAGTCACACTTCTGTCCTGCAAATAGGCAAAGGAAGCAGCCCCCCCCCCCTCCCCCTGGCCCTAAGGTAGGCAAAAGGTACAACTTTGCCCCTGTATGTAGGCTATTACCCCTTCCACAGATTAATCCTGGAACCACGCCTTGGTAGGGGGTAGGGGGTGGGGGTGGGAGCTGGAAAAGGACAAGTGCCCCCCCCCCCCCTCCCATGGCCTCTAGAGAGCCACCTGGACTGTAGACCAAAAGTTACACTTCTGTCCTGCACATAGGCAAAGGGAGCAGCCCCCCCCCCCCCCCGGGCCGGCGCAAGATCCCTCAGTGCGAATGACCTGGCACGTTGCTCACCCAAGTCGGTGGTGTGGATAGCCTTGCTACTGCACGGAGTTTCGAAAGGGGTGGGTTCTCCTGCCCTCAGAAACTTAAATCTGGATTGGAAAGATGATTGCTGCTTTGATGTTCCAGCCAGTGTGCTGTCCGGCAAGGGGCTACGTCCATCAGCTGCTGCGAACCCGATGGGAGAAAGCACTATGGCGGACCATGACTCGGCTTAGGGGGGTAAGAACATAGTGCTCGAGGAAATCGAAGCTTACCTATTTTCTCCTCAAAGTTAGGTTTCTTGAAGAAGTCAGGCACCGTGCGGGTAAATAAATTTGGTCCAACAGTGTCCTTGTTGCTAGTGTTCAAGCTGCTATCCTGTGGCCTTTCTGCAAATTCGATAGGAGAAACGACATATGTAATGCTACAAAAGGTGAACCAAATAACACTGAGAACGACAGAGCGCGGATCCGGGGGGGAGAAGGGGAGGGGTAATGGGGGTAATTACCCCCCTCCCCCTGGCCCTAAGGTAGGCAAAAGGTACAACTTTGCCCCTGTATGTAGGCTATTACCCCTTCCACAGATTAATCCTAGAACCACGCCTTGGTAGGGGGTGGGGGTGGGGGCTGGAAAAGGACAATTTCCCCCCCCCCCCCTTCCCATGGTCCCTAGAGAGCCACCTGGACTGTAGACCAAAAGTTACACTTCTGTCCTGCAAATAGGCAAAGGGAGCAGCCCCCCCCCCCGGGCCGGCGCAAGATCCCTCAGTGTGAATGACGGGGCACGTTGCTCACCCAAGTCGGTGGTGTGGATAGCCTTGCTACTGCACGGAGTTTCGAAAGGGGTGGGTTCTCCTGCCCTCAGAAACTTAAATCTGGATTGGAAAGATGATTGCTGCTTTGATGTTCCAGCCAGTGTGCTGTCCGGCAAGGGGCTACGTCCATCAGCTGCTGCGAACCCGATGGGAGAAAGCACTATGGCGGACCATGACTCGGCTTAGGGGGTAAGAACATAGTGCTCGAGGAAATCGAAGCTTACCTATTTTCTCCTCAAAGTTAGGTTTCTTGAAGAAGTCAGGCACCGTGCGGGTAAATAAATTTGGTCCAACAGTGTCCTTGTTGCTAGTGTTCAAGCTGCTATCCTGTGGCCTTTCTGCAAATTCGATAGGAGAAACGACATATGTAATGCTACAAAAGGTGAACCAAATAACACTGAGAACGACAGAGCGCGGATCCGGGGGAGAGAAGGGGAGGGGTAATGGGGGTAATTACCCCCCCTCCCCCTGGCCCTAAGGTAGGCAAAAGGTACAACTTTGCCCCTGTATGTAGGCTATTACCCCTTCCACAGATTAATCCTGGAACCACGCCTTGGTAGGGGGTAGGGGGTGGGGGGGGGGGGGGGCTGGAAAAGGACAATCCCCCCCCCCCTCCCATGGCCTCTAGAGAGCCACCGGGACTGTAGACCAAAAGTTACACTTCTGTCCTGCAAGTAGGCAAAGGGAGCAGCCCCCCCCCCCCCCCCCCCGGGCCGGCGCAAGATCCCTCAGTGCGAATGACGGGGCACGTTTGCTCACCCAAGTCGGTGGTGTGGATAGCCTTGCTACTGCACGGAGTTTCGAAAGGGGTGGGTTCTCCTGCCCTCAGAAACTTAAATCTGGATTGGAAAGATGATTGCTGCTTTGATGTTCCAGCCAGTGTGCTGTCCGGCAAGGGGCTGCGTCCATCAGCTGCTGCGAACCCGATGGGAGAAAGCACTATGGCGGACCATGACTCGGCGTGAACTTTGGTAGGTGAATATTTACTCTACAAAGTGAACAGTGCACTCAGTGCACTCTCATTGGAGTGTACTGACGAGTAAACTTCAATGAGCTGGTACTCCTTTGAGTACTCCTCAATGAGCGTGTACGCGTTTGAGAACACTCCAATGAACGTGTTATCATTTGAGTACACTCCCAGGAGAGTGTACTCAAATGAGTACACACACACACACAGCTAGGCATTTTGCCAAGCATGCAAAGGTTTGTAGTCAAATGAGTACACGCTCCTGGGAGTGTACTCAGTTGAGTACACGCTCTTGGTAGTGTACTCAGTTGAGTACAGTGTCCTGGGAACGTACTCGTCGGTACACTCCAATGAGAATGTTCTAAGAACACTGTTGAGTTTGTAGAGTAGTTCCCAAGGTAATCACAGCTTACCTATTTTGTCCTCAGAGTTGGGCTTCTTGAAGATGTCAGGCACCGTGCGGAAGAATGAATTTGGGCCTGCAGTGTCCTCGTTGCTGGTGTCCAAGCTGCTTTCCTGTGTCCTTTCTGTAAATTCGATAGGAGAAACGAGATATGCTATGCTTAAAATGTGACCCAAATTACAGTAAGAATGACCGAGCGAGGATTTGGGGGTGGGGGCTGGAAAATGACAATGTCCCCCTCCCCTTCCCATGACCTCTAGAGAGCCGCCTGGAAGGAAGGCCAAAATACCCTTTCTTGTCTTGCAAATAGGCAAAAAGCCAGCACCCCCCCCCCCTTTCCCCCAGGGCCCGCTCTTGATCCTTCACTGAGAATGACATGGCACCTTGCTCACCCAAGTCGGTGGTGTGGATATCCTGGCCACGCCACGGCGTTTCGGAAGGGGTGGGTTCTGCGGCTCTCAGGAACTTAAATCTTGATTGGAAGCCTGATGGCTGCTTTGATGTTCCAGCCAGCCTGCTGTCCGGCAAGGAGCTATGTCCATCAGCTGCTGCGAAGCAGATCGGGGAAAGCGTTATGACGGACCAGGAATCGGCGTGAACTTTGGTAGGTGAATATTTATAATCCTTTCGCAAACTGACCCATTTTTTCCTTGTGGTTCTTGAAGAATTCGGATACGGTGCGGGCGAATGGAAGCGACTGTTCTGTGTCGTCTCCTCTGCGTGTCAATATGCCCCCGTTTCCTTCACAGAAAAACGATAGTGAAAGGGCGGAAAAGTGATCCACGTTGACCTATACCTAAAATATGACTCATGACGTTTGACCAATGAGAGTGCCGTGTTCGTTTTGCTTCTTACCGATCTTTGTCTTGTCAGGATGACTTTTGAAAAAGTCATGAACTATAGCCGCAATGATGCGTGCAGTCCCGCTGCTATGGTGCTGATCCGGCTGCGAAGGCATGACGAGGGGAAGAATTTTCAGCTACCGTCCCATGAGGATCAATGGCTGCCGTGCACTGCCGTGGACTGCCGTGGACTGCCGTCCCCACTGTCTGACAATGTGGCACCCCAGGCTTTTTGTTGTGAAGTGAGTCCAACCTTCAAAATAAAACTTGTGGCAGCCATCTGCCGCTGCCACTTCGCTATTATTGTAAATCTTGTGTAACAGTGGGTCAATTTTAGTTCGGATACGAGTAGCGCAGGATATTTGGCGAAAAGTGGCCATGGGAGACCCACTTCAGCACGTCAGCTTAGCCTTCTGCCAAGCCTGGCAGCCGTGTTGATCGGAGAGGGGAGGGGGGGGGGGGGGTTACACTGTAAAAAACAAAACCTGTTGTAAATCAAAGACATATTAATTGTTACTTTTTTAGCAACACATGCTGTTTTCCAACAATCATGTTGTCATTTAATAATATTCAGAAAATTTTCCGAAACAAATTTTCCGCTTATTTTAAGGTTGCTCTTGCACTAAAAATTATTAGCATTACAAATTGTTTGTTTTTCAATGATATATGTTGCTATAAAACTTAAAATCAATTCGTTTGTACTGTAACAATATGGTGATAAAGTTGCAGTTCCTGGTACGGCCCACTACGGGTAAAATAGAACAATTTTCGTCCGATATTCAGTAAAAACAAGTACTGTTGTTTGCAAACAACATACTCAACACAAAGAATGTCATCAGCTGACAACCATTTTCTGACAGTGTCGCAGACGGATGAGGTGGCTGCAACCGAGGTCAGGTATGCTCGCACCCGGCCTAGAGGCGTATCTGTCGCACCACCTACAACGCCCCGCGAGTGAGGTCTAGAAAGCTCGCGGCTGCCTACCCACGGGGTGCCAGGGGGAGGGGGGTGGGGCAGGCGGGGAGACGTCGGTGGTGACCACAGCTTGGTGGTGTGCAATTCAGTGATCCTATCGTTGCTCGGTGCAGTGCATGTATGAGTGTGTGCGACAGACTGACTTAAGGGGGGGGGGGGGGCGCATAGCGTCGGCGACGACGATACTCAGGTCGTGGAGACGGCAGCCGAGGAGAGACGCTGCGCGCGCGTGCGTGTGTCTGTTTGTCGGTCGTGCTGTCGTGCTGCTTGTTCAACAGCAGGGTGCGCAGAGGTGGGCAGATGAGGGGCGTATGCTCTTACCGGGCCCAAAATCGGCGTACCGGTCAATTGAGGTCCAAGTCAGTGATGCTCGGCGCCTGTCAAGCGTAGACTAGGCAACGCGGCACACTCCTATGTCCTACGGGCCGGCCCAACCGGCGGGCAGCAGGCGCTCAGCGCTCTACGCGAGGCTATGCGGGGGCCGCGCCCGCCACGCACCGCCACGCGCCGCCACGCGCCGCCACGCGCCGCCACGCGCCGCCACGCGCCGCCACGCGCCGCCACGCGCCGCCACGCGCCGCCACGCACCGCCACGCGCCGCCACGCGCCGCCACGCGCCGCCACGCACCGCCACGCGCCGCCACGCGCCGCCACGCGCCGCCACGCGCCGCCACGCGCCGCAACGCGCCGCAACGCGCCGCCACGTGCCGCAACGCGCCGCCACGCGCCGCAACGCGCCGCCACGCACCGCCTCCAACTGGCCTTGAAGCTGGCCAAGTAGT
>CAVMKL010000096.1:0-24560 GCA_963682175.1 Triglochin maritima | reverse complement strand
GAGAAGAAGAAGGAGAGAGTAGAGAGAGATAAAGAGAGAGGGAGGGGAGAGAAGATAGAGAAAGACAGAGAAGGAGAGAGAAAATTAGAAGGGGGAACGATAATGACAATGAGAGAGGAGAGAGGAGGGAAGAGGGAGAAGAGGAGAGAAGGAGAGGAGAGGGGAGGTAGAGAAGACAAGGAGAAGGGAGAGACAGAGAGAAGGATAGAGACAAAGAAGAGAGAAGCGGGATATGGATAGGGAGAGAGGAGAGAATAAGGAAGAGGAGAGAGAGGAGGGATAGAAGGGAAGAGAGAGGAGGGAGGAGATGGGAGAGAGTGCGAGAGGAGTAGAAGGAGTGAGTGGGGGAGAGGTATGAGAAGGAGACGGATAAGAGGGAGATAGAGATGGGGAAAGAGGAGAGGAAAGATAAGAGGAAGAGAGAGATGAGAAGAGGGAGAAGGAGAGAGGATAGAGGGAGGTGAACGAGAGGGAGATGACAAGATAAAGAAGGGACGGTGAGAGAAAAAAGGACACTAGAGAGGGAATGAGAGGAGACGGAGGGATAAGAGGAGAAGGAGAGAGAGGGAGAAGGAGAAGAGGGAGGGGACGGGAGGAGACGGAGGACAAGAGGAGAGAGAGGAGAAGTAGAGAGAGCGGAGGAGAGGAAGAGAGGGGGGGAGAGAGAAGAAAAAGAAGAAAAAGAAGAAGAAGGAGAGAGGAGGAGAGATTGAACGGGAGAGAGCGAGAGAATGAAGAAGGGGATAGAGAAGGAAAGGTGGAGAAGAGGGACTAGGGAAAGGGAACGACATAGAGAAGGGAGGGTAGAGATAGAGAATGGGAGAGAGAAGGAGCGGGAGAGAGATAGAGGAGGAGAGACGAAACGAGAGAGGAGGAGAGCGATAAGGAGAAAGAGAAGGGGAGAGGAGGAGAGAAAAGGGGGGTGAGCGATAAAACAAAGATGAGGGAAGAGAAGAGGATAGGAGAGAGGAGAAGAGGGAGAAGGGGAGAGGAGAAGGGAGAGAGAGAACGAGAAGTGGAGCAATGAAGGGAAGGAGGAGATAGAGAGAGAAGGTGTTCCCCATCCTTCTCATCTTCCCTCCGCTCCTCTCCTTCCCTTCTCGTTATCCTCTCTCTTCTTCTCCTTCTCCTCCTCTCGCTCCTCTCTTCCTTCCTTCTCTCCATGTAAGGATAACGAGAGAAGGAGAGGGTAAGAGGGAGATATAGAAGGAGAAGAGGGAAGAGGAGAGAGAAAGGAAAAGAGGGAAGAGAGAAGGAGAATAGGGAAGGAGAGAGGAAACAAGAGAAGAGGAGATAGAGAAGGGTAGAGAGATAGAGAAGGAGAGAGGAGGTAGAGAAGGGAGAGTAGAGAGAGAAGGGAGAGAGGAGAGGGGAAAAGGAGAAGCGAGCGAGAGAAGGAGAGGGAGAGAGTAGAAGAAGAGAGAAGGAGAGAGGATAAGAGGAGAGGGAACGAGTTGAGAAGGAGAAGAGAAAGTGGATAAGAGGGAGAACGAGAGAGAATGCGAGATGAGGAGAGAGAGGGAAAGAGAGAGGGGCAAGAGGGAGAGGGCGGAGAGAAGAAGGAGAGGGGGAGAAGAAGTAGACGAAGAGAAGGAGAAGAGGGACGAGGAGGGGAGAGGTAGAGAAGAGAGGAGAGGGAGAAGAAAAGAGAGAGGGGAGGGAGAGAGAAGAGAGACGGAGAGCGAGAATGAGAGACGGTAGAGAAGGCAGAGATGAGAGTGGAGAAAAGAGGATAAGAAGAGTATAGAGAGGAGGAAGAGGGAGATGGGAGGAGAATAGAGTAGAGGAGAGAGGAGGAGAAGGAAGAGAGGATAAAGAAGGGAAAAGGAGAGAAAAGGAGAAGCGGGAGAAGTAGAGGAACAAGGAGAGAGGACAAAGAAGAAGGAAGAGAGAGAGCGAGAGAAGGAGGGAGTGGAGAGGAGGATAAGAGGGATATAGGGAATGAAGGAGAAGAGGGAAGAGGCGGGAGAGAGGGAACGAGAGAGGTAGAGAAGAGAGGGAAGGAGGAGAGAAGAGGAAGAGAGAGAAGGGAGAGAGGGGAAGTAGAGGGGAGAGGGAGAAGAGATAAGGGGAAAAGGAGTGGGATAGAAGGAGAGAGACCGAGAGAGAGGAGGAGAAGGGAAAGTGGAGGATAGAGAAGGATAGGAAGAGGGGGAGAGGGAAGAAGAAGAAAGAAGGATAAGGAGAGAGGGATAAGAAGGAAGGGAGAGGAGAAGGAGAGGGAATACGAGGGAGGTAGAGATGAGGAGAGGGAGAAGAGGGAAGAGTGGGAGAGAAGGAGAGCGGTAAAGGAGAGAAGAGAGAGGGGTAGAGAGGTAGTGTGATAGATACAGATAGAAGGAAGAGACGGAGAGAGAGAAGGGAGAGGAGAGAGATTGAGAGGGAGAATAGGAGAAGCGAGAGAATGGTGAGAAGAAGAAGGAGAGAGTAGAGGGAGATAAAGAGAGAGGGAGGGAGAGAAGAGAGAGAAAGACAGAGAAGGAGAGAGAAAATTAGAAGGGGGAACGATAATGACAATGAGAGAGGAGAGAGGAGGGAAGAGGGAGAAGAGGAGAGAAGGAGAGGAGAGGGAGGTAGAGAAGACAAGGAGAAGGGAGAGACAGAGAGAAGGATAGAGACAGAGAAGAGAGAAGCGGGATATGGATAGGCAGAGAGGAGAGAATAAGGAAGAGGAGAGAGAGGAGGGATAGAAGGGAAGAGAGAGGAGGGAGGAGATGGGAGAGAGTGCGAGAGGAGTAGAAGGAGTGAGTGGGGGAGAGGTATGAGAAGGAGACGGATAAGAGGGAGATAGAGATGGGGAAAGAGGAGAGGAAAGATAAGAGGAGAGAGAGATGAGAAGAGGGAGAAGGAGAGAGGATAGAGGGAGGTGAACGAGAGGGAGATGACAAGATAAAGAAGGGACGGTGAGAGAAAAAAGGACACTAGAGAGGGAATGAGAGGAGACGGAGGGATAAGAGGAGAAGGAGAGAGAGGGAGAAGGAGAAGAGGGAGGGGACGGGAGGAGACGGAGGACAAGAGGAGAGAGAGGAGAAGTAGAGAGAGCGGAGGAGAGGAAGAGAGGGGGGAGAGAGAAGAAAAAGAAGAAAAAGAAGAAGAAGGAGAGAGGAGGAGAGATTGAACGGGAGAGCGAGAGAATGAAGAAGGGGATAGAGAAGGAAAGGTGGAGAAGAGGGACTAGGGAAGGGAACGAGATAGAGAAGGGAGGGTAGAGATAGAGAATGGGAGAGAGGAGCGAGAGAGAGATAGAGGAGGAGAGACGAAACGAGAGAGGAGGAGAGCGATAAGGAGAAAGAGAAGGGGAGAGGAGGAGAGAAAAGGGGGGTGAGCGATAAAACAAAGATGAGGGAAGAGAAGAGGATAGGAGAGAGGAGAAGAGGGAGAAGGGGGAGAGGAGAAGGGAGAGAGAGAACGAGAAGAGGAGCAATGAAGGGAAGGAGGAGATAGAGAGAGAAGGTGTTCCCCATCCTTCTCATCTTCCCTCCGCTCCTCTCCTTCCCTTCTCGTTATCCTCTCTCTTCTTCTCCTTCTCCCCCTCTCGCTCCTCTCTTCCTTCCTTCTCTCCATGTAAGGATAACGAGAGAAGGAGAGGGTAAGAGGGAGATATAGAAGGAGAAGAGGGAAGAGGAGAGAGAAAGGAAAAGAGGGAAGAGAGAAGGAGAATAGGGAAGGAGAGAGGAAACGAGAGAAGAGGAGATAGAGAAGGGTAGAGAGATAGAGAAGGAGAGAGGAGGTAGAGAAGGGAGAGTAGAGAGAGAAGGGAGAGAGGAGAGGGGAAAAGGAGAAGCGAGCGAGAGAAGGAGAGGGAGAGAGTAGAAGAAGAGAGAAGGAGAGAGGATAAGAGGAGAGGGAACGAGTGAGAAGGAGAAGAGAAAGTGGATACGAGGGAGAACGAGAGAGAATGCGAGATGAGGAGAGAGAGGGAAAGAGAGAGGGGCAAGAGGGAGAGGGCGGAGAGAAGAAGGAGAGGGGGAGAAGAAGTAGACGAAGAGAAGGAGAAGAGGGACGAGGAGGGGAGAGGTAGAGAAGAGAGGAGAGGGAGAAGAAAAGAGAGAGGGGAGGGAGAGAGAAGAGAGACGGAGAGCGAGAATGAGAGACGGTAGAGAAGGCAGAGATGAGAGTGGAGAAAAGAGGATAAGAAGAGTATAGAGAGGAGGAAGAGGGAGATGGGAGGAGAATAGAGTAGAGGAGAGAGGAGGAGAAGGAAGAGAGGATAAAGAAGGGAAAAGGAGAGAAAAGGAGAAGCGGGAGAAGTAGAGGAACAAGGAGAGAGGACAAAGAAGAAGGAAGGGAGAGAGCGAGAGAAGGTGGTAGTGGAGAGGAGGATAAGAGGGATATAGGGAATGAAGGAGAAGAGGGAAGAGGCGGGAGAGGGGGAACGAGAGAGGTAGAGAAGAGAGGGATGGAGGAGAGAAGAGGAAGAGAGAGAAGGGAGAGAGGGGAAGTAGAGGGGAGAGGGAGAAGAGATAAGGGGAAAAGGAGTGGGATAGAAGGAGAGAGACCGAGAGAGAGGAGGAGAAGGGAAAGAGGAGGATAGAGAAGGATAGGAAGAGGGGGGGAGAGGGAAGAAGAAGAAAGAAGGATACGGAGAGAGGGATAAGAAGGAAGGGAGAGGAGAAGGAGAGGGAATACGAGGGAGGTAGAGATGAGGAGAGGGAGAAGAGGGAAGAGTGGGAGAGAAGGAGAGAGGTAAAGGAGAGAAGAGAGAGGGGTAGAGAGGTAGTGTGATAGATACAGATAGAAGGAAGAGACGGAGAGAGAGAAGGGAGAGGAGAGAGATTGAGAGGGAGAAAAGGAGAAGCGAGAGAATGGTGAGAAGAAGAAGGAGAGAGTAGAGAGAGATAAAGAGAGAGGGAGGGAGAGAAGATAGAGAAAGACAGAGAAGGAGAGAGAAAATTAGAAGGGGGAACGATAATGACAATGAGAGAGGAGAGAGGAGGGAAGAGGGAGAAGAGGAGAGAAGGAGAGGAGAGGGAGGTAGAGAAGACAAGGAGAAGGGAGAGACAGAGAGAAGGATAGAGACAAAGAAGAGAGAAGCGGGATATGGATAGGGAGAGAGGAGAGAGAGGAGGGATAGAAGGGAAGAGAGAGGAGGGAGGAGATGGGAGAGAGTGCGAGAGGAGTAGAAGGAGTGAGTGGGGGAGAGGTATGAGAAGGAGACGGATAAGAGGGAGATAGAGATGGGGAAAGAGGAGAGGAAAGATAAGAGGAGAGAGAGATGAGAAGAGGGAGAAGGAGAGAGGATAGAGGGAGGTGAACGAGAGGGAGATGACAAGATAAAGAAGGGACGGTGAGAGAAAAAAGGACACTAGAGAGGGAATGAGAGGAGACGGAGGGATAAGAGGAGAAGGAGAGAGAGGGAGAAGGAGAAGAGGGAGGGGACGGGAGGAGACGGAGGACAAGAGGAGAGAGAGGAGAAGTAGAGAGAGCGGAGGAGAGGAAGAGAGGGGGGAGAGAGAAGAAAAAGAAGAAAAAGAAGAAGAAGGAGAGAGGAGGAGAGATTGAACGGGAGAGCGAGAGAATGAAGAAGGGGATAGAGAAGGAAAGGTGGAGAAGAGGGACTAGGGAAGGGAACGAGATAGAGAAGGGAGGGTAGAGATAGAGAATGGGAGAGAGAAGGAGCGAGAGAGAGATAGAGGAGGAGAGACGAAACGAGAGAGGAGGAGAGCGATAAGGAGAAAGAGAAGGGGAGAGGAGGAGAGAAAAGGGGGTGAGCGATAAAACAAAGATGAGGGAAGAGAAGAGGATAGGAGAGAGGAGAAGAGGGAGAAGGGGAGAGGAGAAGGGAGAGAGAGAACGAGAAGTGGAGCAATGAAGGGAAGGAGGAGATAGAGAGAGAAGGTGTTCCCCATCCTTCTCATCTTCCCTCCGCTCCTCTCCTTCCCTTCTCGTTATCCTCTCTCTTCTTCTCCTTCTCCTCCTCTCGCTCCTCTCTTCCTTCCTTCTCTCCATGTAAGGATAACGAGAGAAGGAGAGGGTAAGAGGGAGATATAGAAGGAGAAGAGGGAAGAGGAGAGAGAAAGGAAAAGAGGGAAGAGAGAAGGAGAATAGGGAAGGAGAGAGGAAACGAGAGAAGAGGAGATAGAGAAGGGTAGAGAGATAGAGAAGGAGAGAGGAGGTAGAGAAGGGAGAGTAGAGAGAGAAGGGAGAGAGGAGAGGGGAAAAGGAGAAGCGAGCGAGAGAAGGAGAGGGAGAGAGTAGAAGAAGAGAGAAGGAGAGAGGATAAGAGGAGAGGGAACGAGTGAGAAGGAGAAGAGAAAGTGGATAAGAGGGAGAACGAGAGAGAATGCGAGATGAGGAGAGAGAGGGAAAGAGAGAGGGGCAAGAGGGAGAGGGCGGAGAGAAGAAGGAGAGGGGGAGAAGAAGTAGTCAAAGAGAAGGAGAAGAGGGACGAGGAGGGGAGAGCTAGAGAAGAGAGGAGAGGGAGAAGAAAAGAGAGAGGGGAAGGAGAGAGAAGAGAGACGGAGAGCGAGAATGAGAGATGGTAGCGAAGGCAGAGATGAGAGTGGAGAAAAGAGGATAAGAAGAGTATAGAGAGAAGGAAGAGGGAGAGAGGAGGAGAGAGGTAAAGGAGAGAAGAGAGAGGGGTAGAGAGGTAATGTGATAGATACAGATAGAAGGAAGAGACGGAGAGAGGAGGGAAGTGGGAGAAGAGGAGAGAAGGAGAGGAGAGGGAGGTAGAGAATACAAGGAGAAGGGAGAGACAGAGAGAAGGATAGAGACAGAGAAGAGAGAAACGAGATATGGATAGGGAGAGAGGAGAGAATAAGGAAGAGGAGAGAGAGGAGGGATAGAAGGGAAGAGAGAGGAGGGAGGAGAAGGGAGAGAGTGCGAGAGGAGTAGAAGGAGTGAGTGGGGGAGAGGTATAAGAAGGAGACGGATAAGAGGGAGATAGAGACGGGGAAAGAGGAGAGGAAAGATAAGAGGAGAGAGAGATGAGAAGAGGGAGAAGGAGAGAGGATAGAAGGAGGTGAACGAGAGGGAGATGACAAGATAGAGAAGGGACGGTGAGAGAAAAAAGATACTAGAGAGGGAATGAGAGGAGACAGAGGGATAAGAGGAGAAGGAGAGAGAGGGTGGGGATGGGAGGAGACAGAGGATAAGAGGAGAGAGAGGAGAAGTAGAGAGAGCGGAGGAGAGGAATAGAGGGGGGAGAGAGAAGTAAAAGAAGAAGAAGAAGGAGAGAGGAAGATAGATTGAACGAGAGAGCGAGAGAATGAAGAAGAGGATAGAGAAGTAAAGGTGGAGAAGAGGGACTAGGGAAGGGAACGAGATAGAGAAGGGAGGGTAGAGACAGAGAATGGGAGAGAGAAGGAGCGAGAGAGAGATAGAGGAGGAGAGACGAAACGAGAGTGGAGGAGAGCGATAAGGAGATAGAGAAGGGGAGAGGAGGATAGAAAAGGGGGTGAGTGATAAAACAAAGATGAGGGAAGGGAAGAGGATAGGAGAGAGGAGAATAGGGAGAGAGAGAACGAGAAGAGGAGCAATGAAGGGAAGGAGGAGATAGAGAGAGAAGGTGTTCCCCATCCTTCTCATCTTTTCTCCGCTCCTCTCCTTCCCTTCTCGTTATCCTCTCTCTTCTTCTCCTTCTCCCCCTCTCGCTCCTCTCTTCTTTCCTTCTCTCCATGTAAGGATAAGGAGAGAAGGAGAGGGTAAGAGAGAGATATAGAAGGAGAAGAGGGAAGAGGAGAGAGAGGAAAATTGGGAATAGAGAAGGAGAATGGGGAAGGAGAGGGGAAACGAGAGAAGAGGAGATAGAGAAGGGTAGAGAGATAGAGAAGGAGAGAGGAGGTAGAGAAGGGAGAGTAGAGAGAGAAGGGAGAGAGGAGAGGGGTAAAGGAGAAGCGAGCGAGAGAAGGAGAGGGAGAGAGTAGAAGAAGAGAGAAGGAAAAGGATAAGAGGAGAGGGAACGAGTGAGAAGGAGAAGAGAAAGTGGATAAGAGGGAGAACGAGAGAGAATGCAAGATGAGGAGAGAGAGGGAAAGAGAGGGGGGCAAGAGGGAGAGGGCGGAGAGAAGAAGGAGAGGGGGAGAAGAAGTAGACGAAGTGAAGGAGAAGAGGGACGAGGAGGGGAGAGGTAGAGAAGAGAGGGGAGGGAGAAGAAAAGAGAGAGGGGAAGGAGAGGGAAGAGAGATGGAGAGCGAGAATGAGAGATGGTAGAGAAGGCAGAGATGAGAGTGGAGAAAAGAGGATAAGAAGAGTATAGAGAGGAGGAAGAGGGAGATGGGAGGAGAATAGAGTAGAGGAGAGAGGAGGAGAATGAAGAGAGGATAAAGAAGGGAAAAGGAGAGAAAAGGAGAAGCGGGAGAAGTAGAGGAACAAGGAGAGAGGACAAAGAAGAAGGAAGAGAGAGAGCGAGAGAAGGAGGGAGTGGAGAGGAGGATAAGAGGGAGATAGGGAATGAAGGAGAAGAGGGAAGAGGCGGGAGAGAGGGAACGAGAGAGGTAGAGAAGAGAGGGAAGGAGGAGAGAAGAGGAAGAGAGAGAAGGGAGAGAGGGGAAGTAGAGGGGAGAGGGAGAAGAGATAAGGGGAGAAGGAGTGGGATAGAAGGAGAGAGACCGAGAGAGAGGAGGAGAAGGGAAAGAGGAGGATAGAGAAGGATAGGAAGAGGGGGAGAGGGAAGAAGAAGAAAGAAGGATAAGGAGAGAGGGATAAGAAGGAAGGGAGAGGAGAAGGAGAGGGAATACGAGGGAGGTAGAGATGAGGAGAGGGAGAAGAGAGAAGGAGGGGAAAGAAGGAGAGAGGTAAAGGAGAGAAGAGAGAGGGGTAGAGAGGTAGTGTGATAGATACAGATAGAAGGAAGAGACGGAGAGAGAGAAGGGAGAGGAGAGAGATTGAGAGGGAGAAAAGGAGAAGCGAGAGAAAGGAGAGAAGAAGAAGGAGAGAGTAGAGAGAGATAAAGAGAGAGGGAGGGAGAGAAGAGAGAGAAAGACAGAGAAGGAGAGAGAAAATTAGAAGGGGGAACGATAATGACAATGAGAGAGGAGAGAGGAGGGAAGAGGGAGAAGAGGAGAGAAGGAGAGGAGAGGGAGGTAGAGAAGACAAGGAAAGGGAGAGACAGAGAGAAGGATAGAGACAGAGAAGAGAGAAACGGGATATGGATAGGGAGAGAGGAGAGAATAAGAAAGAGGAGAGAGAGGAGGGATAGAAGAAGAAGAAGAGAGAGGAGAAGAGAGAAGGGAAAGAGGAAAAAGTAGGAGAGAGAAGCTCTAGGAATGCATGGGGGTTTCTATGGGTTTCTTAGGTCTTTTTTCACGTTTTCCACTTAAATCTTCATTTTTTCCACTCAGATGGAGCGATTTAGTCGCTCTTCTCAAGATTTGATGCAAGATGGTGGTTGTGGCAAGCATTTGGACCTCCAAAATGCTCATTTGGAGCAGCAAGACGTGTTGGAGGAGGGGAGGCCGAGCCACATTGGGAAAGAAGAGGGTTCTACTCCAAAGAAATGGACGGATTTGTTCTCCACTTGTCGAAGGGCATCCACGACCCTTGAGTTTGTGGAGCCGGAAGTGAAGGATGGGGTGCGCATGGCAAGGTGCTCGAAAGAAGAGGTGGTGGAGGCATTGAAGAAATGGGACAAGGTATTGCTTGGTTACTTTGTTGATTTCAAACCACATCTTCCCACGTTAGAGAAGTACTTGCAAAGGGTGTGGAAGCTCACCGGAGGTTTGGAAGTGATCCGACGGCAAGAGGAGTTCCTTTTATTTAGGTTCACGATTTACAAGGACTTGGAGTATGTTCTTGAGAATGGTCCTTGGTTTGTGAGGGGCACACCTCTAGTTGTTCAAAAATGGATGCCCACCACCATGATGAAGAGGGAGAAGATGTCCACGGTGCCCATTTGGATTCGCTTGCCGGAGTTAGATTTGAGGTTTTGGTCACCAAAAAATTTGAGCACCATAGCTAGTGTTATCGGAAGGCCACTCTACATGGATGAGAACACGGCGGTGGGGAGGAGATTGACTTATGCACGTTTGTGTGTGGAGGTACCATGCACATTTGATTACCCATCAAAAATTCGAGTTCAAGTGGAGGATGGAGAGGAGGAGGACATTGTGGTGGAGTATGAGTGGAGATTGGGATATTGTGTTGATTGCAAGGAATTCGGCCATACTCCGGTCAAGTGCCCAAACAAAGTCCGAGAGGAGGTGAAAGGGAAGCCGACCAGGAAGAAGAAGAATAAAGAATGGGTTGTCGTTGGAAAAGGAGGAAGAGGAATAAGAGAAAGAGAGGAGAAGGAGGGTGAAGCCGAGGTGATTGGTTTGGGCGTTGAGAGAGAGGAATTGGAGCTGCCGGAATTGGTTACCGGCGAGGAGGGGCTGGTCGGAGGTGGGCTGGTCGGAGGTGGTGTCCTTGGGGGTGAGGTGGCCATGGAGTTTGGTGCACATGGGCTAAACCATGAGGGACAAAAAGTTAGTGGAGGGGGACAAAAAGCAAGAGAAGGACAAAAAGGAAAAGGTGTCATAGGAAAAGAAAAAGCTGTTTTGTTTGAGCCAATCATGGGTGGGGATTTCGAAATTGGTCTCATTCCTCCTCCTTTGGGCAGCCAGCAAATAAAAATGAGACACATGGAAAGGGGAAAGCAAATGATGGGAGGCCAAACCAAAATGAGACAAGTGGCAAGGGAGAAAGTGGAGGGAATGGAATTGATATGCATGCACATGAGGGGGTGCTATTCTCTACACGTGAAGAGGAAACACAAGATGGGGATTTCGAAATTGCTCTTATTCCTCCTCCTTTGGGCAGCCATGAAGCAAATAAAAGTGTGACACATGGAAAGGGGAAAGCAAATGATGGGAGGTCAAACCAAATGCGACAAGTGGCAAGGGAGTAAGTGGAGGGAATGGAATTGATATGCATGCACATGAGGGGGTGCTATTCTCTACACGTGAAGAGGAAACACAAGATGAGGGGTGGATTTCTCCAAAGCATGGGGTCTGAAATATGGAGAAGGGAGGCTCTAGTGTGGTGCTCACTCGAAGTGGTGCGTTGGGAGGGGGTACAAGTGGTCGGTTCGAAGCTCTTATGGGTTTAGTTGACGTGGGTCAGCCCGAGGGAGACAAGGATGTTGAGCAACAAATCGGGGAGAAGAGGCCGGGAATTAAAGTGTTATCACCACCACCATCGGTGGACTTGTCATCTATCTCCCCACAACCGGAGGCGTTTAAAGCCGTTCGTGAGAAGGCGTTGGGGCAACAACGAGTAAATCGAGGTGGGAAGGGATCTCGACGATCCCGTACTCCAAAACCATGAATGTCCTTGTTTGGAATGTGCGCGACGCAAATCTCCCCGGTCGTGCACTTATGATAAGGGGTAAAATAAAGGAAGCAAAGGCGGATGTAGTGTGCATCGTGGAACACAAAGTCAAAACGAAAAGGTTGGATAGATTTCGAAGGGCAATGTGGGGGAATAACAAGTGGGCGGCGAATAATATGATTGTGGACTCCGGAAGAGTGCTTGTGATGTGGGATGAATGCAAAGTGGATCTCCATGTTACATTGGAGACATCACAATTACTACAACTTGAAGGAAGGGAATTAAGAAATGGGAAACACATTGTTATTACGGCGGTGTATGGGGAAAATGGATACATGGAACGCCGAAGGTTATGGGACGACTTGGAAGGAGCGGCACCATTGGATACCACACCTTGGCTTGTGTGTGGTGACTTCAATTGCATACGAGGGCGGGGTGAAAAGAGGGGTGGTTCGGGTTTCAACATCACGGCTATGGATGATTTTAATGTATGTTTGGATCGTTTGCAACTACTTGAAGTACCGTCAACGGGTGGGGAATTCACATGGACTAACTCATCGAAGGGAGAGGCGTGCATTGAAACTAGGATTGATAGGATCCTTATGACACAAGCATGGTTGGCTGAATTCCCGGATGTAGCCTATGTCGTGGGCGAAAGGGAGCTTAGTGATCATTCGCCACTTCTCATGACAACGGAAAATAAGGGTGAGAGGAAGGCAAGAATGTTTCGATTTGCTAATTTTTGGGCAGATCATGAGGGGTTTGAGGAGGTGGCAAGCTCAGCATGGGCAAACTTGGTAGATGGGACGCCCATGTTCCGGGTCGTAGCAACTAATGGACTTCGGCAAGGGGACCCTCTAGCTCCCTACTTGTTTGTACTTTGCATGGAGACATTGAGCGTCATGATCAAAAAGGAGGTGGAGGAAGGAGCAATCAAACCAAGTAGATGTGGGGACATTCCGATATCCCACCTTTGGTTCGCCGATGATGTGATGGTGTTCGCGGATGCTACACGAGCTAATGCCCGTGCTATAAAAGAGGTTCTCTCCAAATTCTCAGCCATGTCGGGTCTTAAATTGAATACAACTAAGAGCCAAGTATTCCTTGGGGGTGATGCACAAGATGGGCAATGGATATGTGATCACTTGGAGATGGAGAGGGTGGAATTCCTGGTTATCTATTTGGGGCTGCCATTATTCTCATCACGTTTAGGAAAGCAACATTGTTCGAGCCTCATTGAGAAGGTGAGAACTAGATTGAGCACTTGGAAGCGAAACCACCTTTCCATGGCGGGTAGGGTGGAGTTGGTGCGAAGTGTCTTGGTCTCGTTTAGCATATATTGGACTTCAGCTTTCTTACTCCCAAAAACCGTCTTGAGGGAGGTGGAGAGTATCATGATACACTTTGTTTGGGGGGGCCCAAAAAAGTGGGTGGCCGTGGCGTGGAAAGACATGCACACCGAAGAAGAAGGGCAGCTTGGGGCTGAAGAGACTCACGGAATGGAATGAAGTAGGTATGTTACGACTCTTTTGGTTGGTAGTTGAGAATGGAGGCTCATTATGGGTGAGATGCATGCGACGGAAATACTTGAGAAATCGGTCCATTTGGCTTGCTCGGCCACCATCGACTTCCTCGTGGGCATGGAGAGGCATCCTAAGTGTTCGTGACATAGCGAAGGAGAAAATTCAGTACCAAGTTGGGGATGGGAAGTCTATTCGTTTCTTCCTTGACCCATGGTGTGGAATGCCGTTCATAAGCCGACCGGGGGGAGATTGGCTGAAACATAATATGGGCGTTCCAATTGACACTTATGTGTCTTATTTTATTCGGGATGAGGTGTGGAACCTTCCCTTCCCACGTAGTTTGGAGATGGAGGAACTTTGGCCACGTATTATGGGTACTCCCATCTCGGGTGGGATTGACAAACCGACCCGAATTGGAATGAGGAGTGACAACTTCACAACCAAGGAGGCGTGGACATGGGTAATTCAAGAGAAGGAGGATGTGGTTTGGGCCCCCTTGGTGTGGCATAAGCACCATGTCCCGAAGCACGCAATGACACTTTGGAGGGCTTTACGTGGAAGACTCGCAACAAAGAGCCTCATGAAGCAGAGGGGAGCCACGCATGATACCACGTGTGTACTTTGCCAGGACGGAGAGGAAGATATGGCACATCTTTTTTGGAAATGCGAGTATACAAGACATGTGTGGGCACAAATTCGGGGGATGCTAAAGCTCAACATGGATGTAGAAGAAACAATGGAAGCCGAGGTACAACGGGTTATCCGGATTAGAGGAGGGGCTGGGACAGTAAATATCATGCGGCTAGCCTTGGGAGTAGTGGTCCATGAATGTTGGCAAGAAAGAAATAGGCGCATCTTTGATGACGAGAAGAGGTGCCCGGTGGATGTTATTCAAAGTGTGAAGGAAGAAGGGCGGATAGTGGGGAGAAGCTTCAAGGACATTCGAGAAGATCCCGCGAGTTGGAGTGACTTTGAAAGAGTATGGGCATAGTGAGGTGAAATCTTTTTGTAATAAGTAGTAGAATGGGTAGCCGTGCATGGCGATAGAATTGTAATAGTGGCCGGGTGTGCATGTGGCACCCCCCGCGGACTTAAGACTCATATTTTGTAGGTTGTAATTTACACACACTTAATAGATTTAGAGGCTAAGCCTCCCCTTTGCTTTGCAAAAAAAAGGAGGGATAGAAGGGAAGAGAGAGGAGGGAGGAGAAGGGAGAGAGAGCAAGAGGAGAAGGAGTGAGTGGGGGAGAGGTATAAAAAGGAGACAGATAAGAGGGAAATAGAGATGGGGAAAGAGGAGAGGAAAGATAAGAGGAGAGAGAGATGAGAAGAGGGAGAAGGAGAGAGGAGAGAGGGAGGTGAACGAGAGGGAGATGACAAGATAAAGAAGGGACGGTGAGAGGAGACGGAGGGATAAGAGGAGAAGGAGAGAGGGAGAAGGAGAAGAGGGATGGGACGGGAGGAGACGGAGGATAAGAGGCGAGAGAGGAGAAGTAGAGAGAGCGGAGGAGAGGAACAGAGGGAGAAGTGACAAGAAAAAGAAGAAGGAGAGAGGAGGAGAGATTGAACGAGAGAGCAAGAGAATGAAGAAGAGGATAGAGAAGGAAAGGTGGAGAAGAGGGACTAGGGAAGGGAACAAGATAGAGAAGGGAGGGTAGAGATAGAGAATGGGAGAGAGAAGGAGTGAGCGAGAGATAGAGGAGGAGAGACGAAACGAGAGAGGAGGAGAGTGATAAGGAGAAAGAGAAGGGGAGAGGAGGAGAGAAAAGGGGGTGAGTGATAAAATAAAGATGAGGGAAGAGAAGAGGATAGGAGAGAGGAGAAGAGGGAGAAGGGGAGAGGAGAAGGGAGAGAGAGAAAGAGAAGAGGAGCAATGAAGGGAAGGAGGAGATAGAGAGAGAAGGTGTTCCCTATCCTTCTCATCTTCCCTTCTCGTTATCCTCTCTCTTCTTCTCCTTCTCCTTCTCCCCCTCTCGCTCCTCTATCCCTTCCTTCTCTCCATGTAAGGATAACGAGAGAAGGAGAGGGTAAGAGGGAGATATAGAAGGAGAAGAGGGAAGAGGAGAGAGAGAGGAAAAGAGGGAAGAGAGAAGGAGAATAGGGAAGGAGAGAGGAAACGAGAGAAGATGAGATAGAGAAGGGTTGAGAGATAGAGAAGGAGAGAGGAGGTAGAGAAGGGAGAGTAGAGAGAGAAGGGAGAGAGGAGAGGGGAAAAGGAGAAGCGAGCGAGAGAAGGAGAGGGAGAGAGTAGAAGAAGAGAGAAGGAGAGAGGATAAGAGGAGAGGGAACGAGTGAGAAGGAGAAGAGAAAGTGGATAAGAGGGAGAACGAGAGAGAATGCGAGATGAGGAGACAGAGAGGCAAGAGGAAGAGGGCGGAGAGAAGAAGGAGAGGGGGAGAAGAAGGAGACGAAGAGAATGAGAAGAGGGACGAGGAGGGAAGAGGTAGAGAGGAGAGGGAGAAGAAAAGAGAGAGGCGGAGAGAGAAGAGAGACGGAGAGCGAGAATGAGAGATAGTAGAGAAGGCAGAGATGAGAGTGGAGAAAAGAGGATAAGAAGAGGGAAGAGTGGGAGAGAAGGAGAGAGGTAAAGGAGAGAAGAGAGAGGGGTAGAGAGGTAGTGTGATAGATACAGATAGAAGGAAGAGACGGAGAGAGAGAAGCGAGAGGAGAGAGATTGAGAGGGAGAAAAGGAGAAGCGAGAGAAAGGAGAGAAGAAGGAGAGAGTAGAGAGAGATAAAGAGAGAGGGAGAGAGAGAAGAGACAGAAAGACAGAGAAGGAGAGAGAAAATTAGAAGGGGGGAGGATAATGACAATGAGAGAGGAGAGAGGAGGGAAGAGGGAGAAGAGGAGAGAAAAGGGGGTGAGTGATAAAACAAAGATGAGGGAAGAGAAGAGGATAGGAGAGAGGAGAAGAGGGAGAAGGGGAGAGTTGAAGGGAGAGAGAGAACGAGAAGAGGGGCAATGAATTGAAGGAGGAGATACAGAGAGAAGGTGTTCCCCATACCGGAGGCTAGCCTATGAAGAATCACTATTGAGACAGAAATCAAGGGTGCGGTGGCTAAATGAGGGTGACCGGAATACTAGGTTCTTCCATGCAACCTTGAAAGTGAGGAGAGCCACCAATAATGTGAGGCGAGTGTGTGTGGAGGGACAAAATATTCAGGAAGAGGGCCGGATTCGGGAGGCGTTGAAACGGTTTTTCTCTAACTTGTTTGCTAATGGTTTTCAGGTTTCTCGACTTCCCGAAAGTTTATCCCTACCCCGACTTGGGGATGGAAAGGCGGCCGAGCTCATCAAACCAATAACCTTTCAGGAGGTTGAGCATGTGATTATGCACGCAAATGTGGACAAAGCACCAGGCCCGGATGGGTTTAATGCTAAGTTCTTCAAAGTTGCATGGCCTATCATCAAGAATGATGTGTTCAAAGCATTGGAATCCAGCTTTCAGAGTGGGAAAATTCTTCGACGTGCCAACTATACATCCATCACACTAATCCCTAAGAAGAAGGTGGCGACACAACTTGAGGATTTTAGACCAATCTCCTTGTGCAATATGGTATATCGGTTCTTATCTAAGGTGGTGGCAAACCGGTTGAAGAGTGTGCTCCCCGATCTTGTTGGAGAAGCCCAAAGCGCCTTTGTGAAAGGGAGAAGGATTAGCGACAACATCTTACTTGCTCATGAGATATGTCACAACATGCACCTTGACCGAGGGAGAGGAAGGATGTGCGTGAAGCTTGACCTAAGGAAGGCCTATGACTCTATCTCATGGGAGTTCATGGAGAGTGTCCTTGAGAGGTTTGGATTCCCACGGCATTGGATCAAGTTTATAATGGCGTCGGTGCGTGCTTCTTTCGTGGTAACGGTAAACGGGGCGAACTCCGGAGTGTTCAAAGCTACAAATGGTCTTCGGCAAGGTGATCCGATAGCACCCTTTCTTTTTGTTTTATGTATGGAGGTGTTGAGCATGATGATTACTCGGGAGGTTGAGGCGGGACATCTTGAGCTTGCGCAAGGAAGGGGGGTCCAAGTTTCACACCTTCTATTTGCGGATGATGTGATGATCTTCGTGGCTGCCACACGACCAAATGCTTGCACATTGAAGAAGATATTTTCAGAATTTTCAGCATGCTCGGGACTCCATTTCAGCACGACCAAGAGCCAAATATTCTTGGGGGGAGAGGCGCCGGATGGGGAATGGATATGCTCACACCTTGGGATGGAGAGGGTTGCGTTCCCGGTTATGTATCTTGGCCTTCCACTCTTCACCTCTCGGATGGCTAAAGGGCATTGTGCGGGGCTGGTTGATAAGGTACGGGCCAGGTTGAGCTCGTGGACTCGAAGTCTCCTTTCCATGGCGGGCCGGGTTGAGCTCGTGAAAAGTGTGCTTGTTTCTTTGAGCATTTATTGGACGTCGGCTTTCCTACTTCCACGGTAGTGCTTCATGAAATTGAGCAACTTATGTGCCGCTTCATTTGGGGAGGGGCGAAGAAGTGGGTGGCGGTTGCATGGAGGGATATTTGTACCCCAAAAGTTGAAGGCGGTTTGGGGCTTCGACGACTCCAACATTGGAACGAGGTGGGCATGCTACGTCTCTTTTGGTACGTGATTGCGGATGAAGGCTCCCTATGGGTCCGGTTTGTTCGAGAGAAGTACCTTAGAAGCCGATCTATATGGTTAGCTCGGCCCCCTTCGGGGTGCTCATGGGCATGGCGAGGGATTTTGGGAGTAAGAGACATTGCTCGGGAATGGATTCGGTACAAGATTGGAGATGGCTCTACTATCCGATTTTTTCAACATCCATGGTGTGGTAGACCACTTCTTTGTGAGCATGAAGGGGAGAGATTACAGTATGACATGGGTGTCCCCAAGGACACACTTGTCTCCTATTTTATACGAGATGGAGCTTGGCAACTCCCACCACCACGCTCCTCCGAGATGTTTGCATTATGGCCACGCATTCTTGGCACACCTAGTCATGGAGGGCGGGATGGGCCTTTCCGGCTTGATGCACCACGCGAGGGGCTCACCATAAAGGAGCTTTGGACATGGGTAGTACCAAAGGGCGTTGCACGTCGATGGACAAAGCTTGTTTGGTTCCCACACCATATACCAAAACATACAATCACATTGTGGAGGGCATTGAGGGGAAGGCTGGTTACCAAAACCTTCATGCGTCAACGGGGGGTAACACATAGCCTTGTCTGTGCTTTATGTGAGAGGGCTGATGAGGACATAGATCATTTGTTCTGGGCGTGCCCCTATACTAAGGGAGTTTGGATGTGTGTGCGTCTTTTGGTGGGGCTTGGAGCGAGCATAGGAACCAGTCTCATTGAGGAGGGCGTGTGGGTCTTGGCCCATAAGCAGGACTCTCAAATAGCGACGAATCTTTGATGAGGAGAAGTCTCGAGTACAAGATGTGGTCACCAGGGTGAAGGACGCGATGCGAGCCGTGGGTACCTCGATGAAGCAATTTCAGGATGATGAGAGGGCACGAGAATGTTTTTTGAAGAAATGGGCTTAGGAGTTATACGTGTTTTGAGAGTAATACGTGTTTAAGGGTTGTGTGGTAGATCGGTGACCATGTTGGTCGTGTTATGTGTAATAAGTGTAATATGTCGGGTATGCGCTCGGTATGCCCCACGAACGATCACACTCTTTAGTTTGTAGATTGTACAAATTTACATACTTAATACATTCGAGGCTAAGCCTCCCTTTTTGCTTTGCAAAAAAAAAGGTGTTCCCCATCCTTCTCATCTTCCCTCCGCTCCTCTCCTTCCCTTCTCGTTATCCCCTCTCTTCTTCTTCTTCTCCCCCTCTCGCTCCTCTCTTCCTTCCTTCTCTCCATGTAAGGATAACGAGAGAAGGAGAGGGTAAGAGGGAGATATAGAAGGAGAAGAGGGAAGAGGAGAGAGAAAGGAAAAGAGGGAAGAGAGAAGGAGAATAGGGAAGGAGAGAGGAAACAAGAGAAGGGGAGAGGGCGGAGAGAAGAAGGAGACGAAGAGAAGGAGAAGAGGGACGAGGAGGGGAGAGGTAGAGAAGAGAGGAGAGGGAGAAGAAAAGAGAGAGGGGAAGGAGAGAGAAGAGAGACGGAGAGCGAGAATGAGAGATAGTAGAGAAGGCAGAGATGAGAGTGGAGAAAAGAGGATAAGAAGAGTATAGAGAGAAGGAAGAGGGAGAGAGGAGGAGAATAGAGTAGTGGAGAGAGGAGGAGAAGGAAGAGAGGATAAAGAAGGGAAAGGGAGAGAAAAGGAGAAGCGAGAGAAGTAGAGGGACAAGGAGAGAGGACAGAGAAGAACGAAGAGAGAGAGCGAGAGGAGGGAGTGGAGAAGAGGATAAGAGGGAGATAGCGAATGAAGGAGAAGAGGGAAGAGGCGGGAGAGAGGGAACGAGAGAGGTAGAGAAGAGAGGGAAGGAGGAGAGAAGAGGAAGATAGAGAAGGGAGAGAGGGGAAGTAGAGGGGAGAGGGAGAAGAGATAAGGGGAGAAGGAGTGGGATAGAAGGAGAGAGGAGGAGAGACCGAGAGAGAGGAGGAGAAGGGAAAGAGGAGAATAGAGAAGGATAGGAAGAGGGGGAGAGAGAAGAAGAAGAAAGAAGGATAAGGAGAGAGGGATAAGAAGGAAGGGAGAGGAGAATGAGAGGGAATACGAGGGAGGTAGAGATGAGGAGAGGGAGAAGAGAGAAGGAGAAGAGGGAAGAGTGGGAGAGAAGGAGAGAGGTAAAGGAGAGAAGAGAGAGGTGTAGAGAGGTAGTGTGATAGATACAGATAGAAGGAAGAGACGGGGAGAGAGAAGGGAGATGAGAGAGATTGAGAGGGAGAAAAGGAGAAGCGAGAGAAAGCAGAGAAGAAGGAGAGAGTAGAGAGAGATAAAGAGAGAGGGAGGGAGAGAAGAGAGAGAAAGACAGAGAAGGAGAGAGAAAATTAGAAGGGGGAGGATAATGACAATGAGAGAGGAGGGAAGAGGGAGAAGAGGAGAGAAGGAGAGGAGAGGGAGGTAGAGAAGACAAGGAGAAGGGAGAGACAGAGAGAAGGATAGAGAAAGAGAAGAGAGAAGCGGGATATGGATAGGGAGAGAGGAGAGAATAAGGAAGAGGAGAGAGAGGAGGGATAGAAGGGAAGAGAGAGGAGGGAGGAGAAGGGACAGAGAGCGAGAGGAGTAGAAGGAGTGAGTGGGGGAGAGGTATAAGAAGGAGACGGATAAGAGGGAGATAGAGATGGGGAAAGAGGAGAGGAAAGATAAGAGGAGAGAGAGATGAGAAGAGGGAGAAGGAGAGAGGAGAGAGGGGTAACGAGAGGGAGATGACAAGATACAGAAGGGACGGTGAGAGAAAAAAGGACACTAGAGAGGGAATGAGAGGAGACAGAGGGATAAGAGGAGAAGGAGAGAGAGGGAGAAGGAGAAGAGGAAGGGGACGGGAGGAGACGGAGGACAAGAGGAGAGAGAGGAGAAGTAGAGAGAGCGGAGGAGAGGAAGAGAGGGGGGAGAGAGAAGAAAAAGAAGAAGAAGGAGAGAGGAGGAGAGATTGAACGGGAGAGCAAGAGAATGAAGAAGGGGATAGAGAAGGAAAGGTGGAGAAGAGGGACTAGGGAAGGGAACGAGATAGAGAAGGGAGGGTAGAGATAGAGAATGGGAGAGAGAAGGAGCGAGAGAGAGAGATAGAGGAGGAGAGACGAAACGAGAGAGGAGGAGAGCGATAAGGAGAAAGAGAAGGGGAGAGGAGGAGAGAAAAGGGGGTGAGCGATAAAACAAAGATGAGGGAAGAGAAGAGGATAGGAGAGAGGAGAAGAGGGAGAAGGGGAGAGGAGAAGGGAGAGAGAGAACGAGAAGAGGAGCAATGAAGGGAAGGAGGAGATAGAGAAGGTGTTCCCCATCCTTCTCATCTTCCCTCCGCTCCTCTCCTTCCCTTCTCGTTATCCTCTCTCTTCTTCTCCTTCTCCCCCTCTCGCTCCTCTCTTCCTTCCTTCTCTCCATGTAAGGATAACGAGAGAAGGAGAGGGTAAGAGGGAGATATAGAAGGAGAAGAGGGAAGAGGAGAGAGAAAGAAAAAGAGGGAAGAGAGAAGGAGAATAGGGAAGGAGAGAGGAAACGAGAGAAGAGGAGATAGAGAAGGGTAGAGAGATAGAGAAGGAGAGAGGAGGTAGAGAAGGGAGAGTAGAGAGAGAAGGGAGAGAGGAGAGGGGAAAAGGAGAAGCGAGCGAGAGAAGGAGAGGGAGAGAGTAGAAGAAGAGAGAAGGAGAGGGGATAAGAGGAGAGGGAACGAGTGTGAAGGAGAAGAGAAATTTGATAAGAGGGAGAACGAGAGAGAATGCGAGATGAGGAGAGAGAGGGAAAGAGAGAGGGGCAAGGGGGAGAGGGCGGAGAGAAGAAGGAGAGGGGGAGAAGAAGGAGACGAAGAGAAGGAGAAGGGGGACGAGGAGGGGAGAGGTAGAGAAGAGAGGAGAGGGAGAAGAAAAGAGAGAGGGGAAGGAGAGAGAAGAGAGACGGAGAGCGAGAATGAGAGATAGTAGAGAAGGCAGAGATGAGAGTGGAGAAAAGAGGATAAGAAGAGTATAGAGAGAAGGAAGAGGGAGAGAGGAGGAGAATAGAGTAGTGGAGAGAGGAGGAGAAGGAAGAGAGGATAAAGAAGGGAAAGGGAGAGAAAAGGAGAAGCGAGAGAAGTAGAGGGACAAGGAGAGAGGACAGAGAAGAACGAAGAGAGAGAGCGAGAGAAGGAGGGAGTGGAGAAGAGGATAAGAGGGAGATAGCGAATGAAGGAGAAGAGGGAAGAGGCGGGAGAGAGGGAACGAGAGAGGTAGAGAAGAGAGGGAAGGAGGAGAGAAGAGGAAGATAGAGAAGGGAGAGAGGGGAAGTAGAGGGGAGAGGGAGAAGAGATAAGGGGAGAAGGAGTGGGATAGAAGGAGAGAGGAGGAGAGACCGAGAGAGAGGAGGAGAAGGGAAAGAGGAGGATAGAGAAGGATAGGAAGAGGGGGAGAGAGAAGAAGAAGAAAGAAGGATAAGGAGAGAGGGATAAGAAGGAAGGGAGAGGAGAAGGAGAGGGAATACGAGGGAGGTAGAGATGAGGAGAGGGAGTAGAGAGAAGGAGAAGAGAGAAGAGTGGGAGAGAAGGAGAGAGGTAAAGGAGAGAAGAGAGAGGGGTAGAGAGGTAGTGTGATAGATACAGATAGAAGGAAGAGACGGAGAGAGAGAGAAGGGAGAGGAGAGAGATTGAGAGGGAGAAAAGGAGAAGCGAGAGAAAGGAGAGAAGAAGGAGAGAGTAGAGAGAGATAAAGAGAGAGGGAGGGAGAGAAGAGAGAGAAAGACAGAGAAGGAGAGAGAAAATTAGAAGGGGGAGGATAATGACAATGAGAGAGGAGGGAAGAGGGAGAAGAGGAGAGAAGGAGAGGAGGGGGAGGTAGAGAAGACAAGGAGAAGGGAGAGACAGAGAGAAGGATAGAGACAGAGAAGAGAGAAGCGGGATATGGATAGGGAGAGAGGAGAGAATAAGGAAGAGGAGAGAGAGGAGGGATAGAAGGGAAGAGAGAGGAGGGAGGAGAAGGGACAGAGAGCGAGAGGAGTAGAAGGAGTGAGTGGGGGAGAGGTATAAGAAGGAGACGGATAAGAGGGAGATAGAGATGGGGAAAGAGGAGAGGAAAGATGAGAGGAGAGAGAGATGAGAAGAGGGAGAAGGAGAGAGGAGAGAGGGGTAACGAGAGGGAGATGACAAGATACAGAAGGGACGGTGAGAGAAAAAAGGACACTAGAGAGGGAATGAGAGGAGACAGAGGGATAATAGGAGAAGGAGAGAGAGGGAGAAGGAGAAGAGGGAGGGGACGGGAGGAGACGGAGGACAAGAGGAGAGAGAGGAGAAGTAGAGAGAGCGGAGGAGAGGAAGAGAGGGGGGAGAGAGAAGAAAAAGAAGAAGAAGAAGGAGAGAGGAGGAGAGATTGAACGGGAGAGCGAGAGAATGAAGAAGAAAAAGAAGAAGAAGAAGAAGAAGAAGAAGTAGGAGAGAGGAGGAGAGATTGAACGGGAGAGCGAGAGAATGAAGAAGGGGATAGAGAAGGAAAGGTGGAGAAGAGGGACTAGGGAAGGGAACGAGATAGAGAAGGGAGGGTAGAGATAGAGAATGGGAGAGAGAAGGAGCGAGAGAGAGATAGAGGAGGAGAGACGAAACGAGAGAGGAGGAGAGCGATAAGGAGAAAGAGAAGGGGAGAGGAGGAGAGAAAAGGGGGTGAGCGATAAAACAAAGATGAGGGAAGAGAAGAGGATAGGAGAGAGGAGAAGAGGGAGAAGGGGAGAGGAGAAGGGAGAGAGAGAACGAGAAGAGGAGCAATGAAGGGAAGGAGGAGATAGAGAGAGAAGGTGTTCCCCATCCTTCTCATCTTCCCTCCGCTCCTCTCCTTCCCTTCTCGTTATCCTCTCTCTTCTTCTCCTTCTCCCCCTCTCGCTCCTCTCTTCCTTCCTTCTCTCCATGTAAGGATAACGAGAGAAGGAGAGGGTAAGAGGGAGATATAGAAGGAGAAGAGGGAAGAGGAGAGAGAAAGGAAAAGAGGGAAGAGAGAAGGAGAATAGGGAAGGAGAGAGGAAACGAGAGAAGAGGAGATAGAGAAGGGTAGAGAGATAGAGAAGGAGAGAGGAGGTAGAGAAGGGAGAGTAGAGAGAGAAGGGAGAGAGGAGAGGGGAAAAGGAGAAGCGAGCGAGAGAAGGAGAGGGAGAGAGTAGAAGAAGAGAGAAGGAGAGGGGATAAGAGGAGAGGGAACGAGTGTGAAGGAGAAGAGAAATTGGATAAGAGGGAGAACGAGAGAGAATGCGAGATTAGGAGAGAGAGGGAAAGAGAGAGGGGCAAGGGGGAGAGGGCGGAGAGAAGAAGGAGAGGGGGAGAAGGAGAAGAGGGACGAGGAGGGGAGAGGTAGAGAAGAGAGGAGAGGGAGAAGAAAAGAGAGATGGGAAGGAGAGAGAAGAGAGACGGAGAGCGAGAATGAGAGATGGTAGAGAAGGCAGAGATGAGAGTGGAGAAAAGATGATAAGAAGGAAGGGAGAGGAGATGGAGAGGGAATACGAGGGAGGTAGAGATGAGGAGAGGGAGAAGAGAGAAGGAGAAGAGGGAAGAGTGGGAGAGAAGGAGAGAGGTAAAGGAGAGAAGAGAGAGGGGTAGAGAGGTAGTGTGATAGATACAGATAGAAGGAAGAGACGGAGAGAGGGAAGGGAGAGGAGAGAGATTGAGAGGGAGAAAAGGAGAAGCGAGAGAAAGGAGAGAAGAAGGAGAGAGTAGAGAGAGATAAAGAGAGAGGGAGGGAGAGAAGAGAGAGAAAGACAGAGAAGGAGAGAGAAAATTAGAAGGGGAGGATAATGACAATGAGAGAGGAGGGAAGAGGGAGAAGAGGAGAGAAGGAGAGGAGAGGGAGGTAGAGAAGACAAGGAGAAGGGAGAGACAGAGAGAAGGATAGAGACAGAGAAGAGAGAAGCGGGATATGGATAGGGAGAGAGGAGAGAATAAGGAAGAGGAGAGAGAGGAGGGATAGAAGGGAAGAGAGAGGAGGGAGGAGAAGGGACAGAGAGCGAGAGGAGTAGAAGGAGTGAGTGGGGGAGAGGTATAAGAAGGAGACGGATAAGAGGGAGATAGAGATGGGGAAAGAGGAGAGGAAAGATAAGAGGAGAGAGAGATGAGAAGAGGGAGAAGGAGAGAGGAGAGAGGGAGGTGAACGAGAGGGAGGTGACAAGATACAGAAGGGACGGTGAGAGAAAAAAGGACACTAGAGAGGGAATGAGAGGACACAGAGGGATAAGAGGAGAAGGAGAGAGA
>CAVMKL010000095.1:0-32363 GCA_963682175.1 Triglochin maritima | reverse complement strand
CTCTTCTCTCCTTTACCTCTCTCCTTCTCTCCCACTCTTCCCTCTTCTCCCTCTCCTCATCTCTACCTCCCTCGTATTCCCTCTCCTTCTCCTCTCCCTTCCTTCTTATCCCTCTCTCCTTATCCTTCTTTCTTCTTCTTCCCTCTCCCCCTCTTCCTATCCTTCTCTATCCTCCTCTTTCCCTTCTCCTCCTCTCTCTCGGTCTCTCTCCTTCTATCCCACTCCTTCTCCCCTTATCTCTTCTCCCTCTCTCCTCTACTTCCCCTCTCTCCCTTCTCTCTCTTCCTCTTCTCTCCTCCTTCCCTCTCTTCTCTACCTCTCTCGTTCCCTCTCTCCCGCCTCTTCCCTCTTCTCCTTCATTCCCTATCTCCCTCTTATCCTCCTCTCCACTCCCTCCTTCTCTCGCTCTCTCTCTTCCTTCTTCTTTGTCCTCTCTCCTTGTTCCTCTACTTCTCCCGCTTCTCCTTTTCTCTCCTTTTCCCTTCTTTATCCTCTCTTCCTTCTCCTCCTCTCTCCTCTACTCTATTCTCCTCCCATCTCCCTCTTCCTCCTCTCTATACTCTTCTTATCCTCTTTTCTCCACTCTCATCTCTGCCTTCTCTACCATCTCTCATTCTCGCTCTCCGTCTCTCTTCTCTCTCCCTCCCCTCTCTCTTTTCTTCTCCCTCTCCTCTCTTCTCTACCTCAGCCCTCCTCGTCCCTCTTCTCCTTCTCTTCGTCTACTTCTTCTCCCCCTCTCCTTCTTCTCTCCGCCCTCTCCCTCTTGCCCCTCTCTCTTTCCCTCTCTCTCCTCATCTCGCATTCTCTCTCGTTCTCCCTCTAATCCACTTTCTCTTCTCCTTCTCACTCGTTCCCTCTCCTCTTATCCTCTCTCCTTCTCTCTTCTTCTACTCTCTCCCTCTCCTTCTCTCGCTCGCTTCTCCTTTTCCCCTCTCCTCCCTCCCTTCTCTCTCTACTCTCCCTTCTCTACCTCCTCTCTCCTTCTCTATCTCTCTACCCTTCTCTATCTCCTCTTCTCTCGTTTCCTCTCTCCTTCCCTATTCTCCTTCTCTCTTCCCTCTTTTCCTTTCTCTCTCCTCTTCCCTCTTCTCCTTCTATATCTCCCTCTTACCCTCTCCTTCTCTCGTTATCCTTACATGGAGAGAAGGAAGGAAGAGAGGAGCGAGAGGGGGAGAAGGAGAAGAAGAGAGAGGACAACGAGAAGGGAAGGAGAGGAGCGGAGGGAAGATGAGAAGGATGGGGAACACCTTCTCTCTCTATCTCCTCCTTCCCTTCATTGCTCCTCTTCTCGTTCTCTCTCTCGCTTCTCCTCTCCCCTTCTCCCTCTTCTCCTCTCTCCTATCCTCTTCTCTTCCCTCATCTTTGTTTTATCACTCACCCCCTTTTCTCTCCTCCTCTCCCCTTCTCTTTCTCCTTATCGCTCTCCTCCTCTCTCGTTTCGTCTCTCCTCCTCTATCTCTCTCTCGCTCCTTCTCTCTCCCATTCTCTATCTCTACCCTCCCTTCTCTATCTCGTTCCCTTCCCTAGTCCCTCTTCTCCACCTTTCCTTCTCTGTCCCCTTCTTCATTCTCTCGCTCTCCCGTTCAATCTCTCCTCCTCTCTCCTTCTTCTTCTTCTTTTTCTTCTCTCTCCCCCCTCTTCTCCCTCTCTTCCTCTTCTCCGCTCTCTCTACTTCTCCTCTCTCTCCTCTTGTCCTCCGTCTCCTCCCGTCCCCTCCCTCTTCTCCTTCTCCCTCTCTCTCCTTCTCCTCTTATCCCTTCGTCTCCTCTCATTCCCTCTCTAGTGTCCTTTTTTCTCTCACTGTCCCTTCTTTATCTTGTCATCTCCCTCTATCCTCTCTCCTTCTCCCTCTTCTCATCTCTCTTTCCTCTTATCTTTCCTCTCCTCTTTCCCCATCTCTATCTCCCTCTTATCCGTCTCCTTCTTATACCTCTCCCCCACTAACTCCTTCTACTCCTCTCGCACTCTCTCCCATCTCCTCCCTCCTCTCTCTTCCCTTCTATCCCTCCTCTCTCTCCTCTTCCTTATTCTCTCCTCTGTCCCTATCCATATCCCGCCTCTCTTCTCTGTCTCTATCCTTCTCTCTGTCTCTCCCTTCTCCTTGTCTTCTCTACCTCCCTCTCCTCTCCTTCTCTCCTCTTCTCCCTCTTCCCTCCTCTCTCCTCTCTCATTGTCATTATCGTTCCCCCTTCTAATTTTCTCTCTCATTCTCTGTCTTTCTCTCTCTTCTCTCCCTCCCTCTCTCTTTATCTCTCTCTACTCTCTCCTTCTTCTTCTCTCCTTTCCCTCGCTTCTCCTTTTCTCCCTCTCAATCTCTCTCCTCTCCCTTCTCTCTCTCCGTCTCTTCCTTCTATCTGTATCTATCACACTACCTCTCTACCCGTCTCTCTTCTCTCCTTTACCTCTCTCCTTCTCTCCCACTCTTCCCTCTTCTCCCTCTCCTCATCTCTACCTCCCTCGTATTCCCTCTCCTTCTCCTCTCCCTTCCTTCTTATCCCTCTCTCCCTATCCTTCTTTCTTCTTCTTCCCTCTCCCCCTCTTCCTATCCTTCTCTATCCTCCTCTTTCCCTTCTCCTCCTCTCTCTCGGTCTCTCTCCTTCTATCCCACTCCTTCTCCCCTTATCTCTTCTCCCTCTCCTCTCTACTTCCCCTCTCTCCCTTCTCTCTCTTCCTCTTCTCTCCTCCTTCCCTCTCTTCTCTACCTCTCTCGTTCCCTCTCTCCCGCCTCTTCCCTCTTCTCCTTCATTCCCTATCTCCCTCTTATCCTCCTCTCCACTCCCTCCTTCTCTCGCTCTCTCTCTTCCTTCTTCTTTGTCCTCTCTCCTTGTTCCTCTACTTCTCCCGCTTCTCCTTTTCTCTCCTTTTCCCTTCTTTATCCTCTCTTCCTTCTCCTCCTCTCTCCTCTACTCTATTCTCCTCCCATCTCCCTCTTCCTCCTCTCTATACTCTTCTTATCCTCTTTTCTCCACTCTCATCTCTGCCTTCTCTACCATCTCTCATTCTCGCTCTCCGTCTCTCTTCTCTCTCCCTCCCCTCTCTCTTTTCTTCTCCCTCTCCTCTCTTCTCTACCTCAGCCCTCCTCGTCCCTCTTCTCCTTCTCTTCGTCTACTTCTTCTCCCCCTCTCCTTCTTCTCTCCGCCCTCTCCCTCTTGCCCCTCTCTCTTTCCCTCTCTCTCCTCATCTCGCATTCTCTCTCGTTCTCCCTCTTATCCACTTTCTCTTCTCCTTCTCACTCGTTCCCTCTCCTCTTATCCTCTCTCCTTCTCTCTTCTTCTACTCTCTCCCTCTCCTTCTCTCGCTCGCTTCTCCTTTTCCCCTCTCCTCCCTCCCTTCTCTCTCTACTCTCCCTTCTCTACCTCCTCTCTCCTTCTCTATCTCTCTACCCTTCTCTATCTCCTCTTCTCTCGTTTCCTCTCTCCTTCCCTATTCTCCTTCTCTCTTCCCTCTTTTCCTTTCTCTCTCCTCTTCCCTCTTCTCCTTCTATATCTCCCTCTTACCCTCTCCTTCTCTCGTTATCCTTACATGGAGAGAAGGAAGGAAGAGAGGAGCGAGAGGGGGAGAAGGAGAAGAAGAGAGAGGACAACGAGAAGGGAAGGAGAGGAGCGGAGGGAAGATGAGAAGGATGGGGAACACCTTCTCTCTCTATCTCCTCCTTCCCTTCATTGCTCCTCTTCTCGTTCTCTCTCTCGCTTCTCCTCTCCCCTTCTCCCTCTTCTCCTCTCTCCTATCCTCTTCTCTTCCCTCATCTTTGTTTTATCACTCACCCCCTTTTCTCTCCTCCTCTCCCCTTCTCTTTCTCCTTATCGCTCTCCTCCTCTCTCGTTTCGTCTCTCCTCCTCTATCTCTCTCTCGCTCCTTCTCTCTCCCATTCTCTATCTCTACCCTCCCTTCTCTATCTCGTTCCCTTCCCTAGTCCCTCTTCTCCACCTTTCCTTCTCTGTCCCCTTCTTCATTCTCTCGCTCTCCCGTTCAATCTCTCCTCCTCTCTCCTTCTTCTTCTTCTTTTTCTTCTCTCTCCCCCCTCTTCTCCCTCTCTTCCTCTTCTCCGCTCTCTCTACTTCTCCTCTCTCTCCTCTTGTCCTCCGTCTCCTCCCGTCCCCTCCCTCTTCTCCTTCTCCCTCTCTCTCCTTCTCCTCTTATCCCTTCGTCTCCTCTCATTCCCTCTCTAGTGTCCTTTTTTCTCTCACTGTCCCTTCTTTATCTTGTCATCTCCCTCTATCCTCTCTCCTTCTCCCTCTTCTCATCTCTCTTTCCTCTTATCTTTCCTCTCCTCTTTCCCCATCTCTATCTCCCTCTTATCCGTCTCCTTCTTATACCTCTCCCCCACTAACTCCTTCTACTCCTCTCGCACTCTCTCCCATCTCCTCCCTCCTCTCTCTTCCCTTCTATCCCTCCTCTCTCTCCTCTTCCTTATTCTCTCCTCTGTCCCTATCCATATCCCGCTTCTCTCTTCTCTGTCTCTATCCTTCTCTCTGTCTCTCCCTTCTCCTTGTCTTCTCTACCTCCCTCTCCTCTCCTTCTCTCCTCTTCTCCTTCTTCCCTCCTCTCTCCTCTCTCATTGTCATTATCGTTCCCCCTTCTAATTTTCTCTCTCATTCTCTGTCTTTCTCTCTCTTCTGTCCCTCCCTCTCTCTTTATCTCTCTCTACTCTCTCCTTCTTCTTCTCTCCTTTCCCTCGCTTCTCCTTTTCTCCCTCTCAATCTCTCTCCTCTCCCTTCTCTCTCTCTGTCTCTTCCTTCTATCTGTATCTATCACACTACCTCTCTACCCCTCTCTCTTCTCTCCTTTACCTCTCTCCTTCTCTCCCACTCTTCCCTCTTCTCCCTCTCCTCATCTCTACCTCCCTCGTATTCCCTCTCCTTCTCCTCTCCCTTCCTTCTTATCCCTCTCTCCCTATCCTTCTTTCTTCTTCTTCCCTCTCCCCCTCTTCCTATCCTTCTCTATCCTCCTCTTTCCCTTTTCCTCCTCTCTCTCGGTCTCTCTCCTTCTATCCCACTCCTTCTCCCCTTATCTCTTCTCCCTCTCCCCTCTACTTCCCCTCTCTCCCTTCTCTCTCTTCCTCTTCTCTCCTCCTTCCCTCTCTTCTCTACCTCTCTCGTTCCCTCTCTCCCGCCTCTTCCCTCTTCTCCTTCATTCCCTATCTCCCTCTTATCCTCCTCTCCACTCCCTCCTTCTCTCGCTCTCTCTCTTCCTTCTTCTTTGTCCTCTCTCCTTGTTCCTCTACTTCTCCCGCTTCTCCTTTTCTCTCCTTTTCCCTTCTTTATCCTCTCTTCCTTCTCCTCCTCTCTCCTCTACTCTATTCTCCTCCCATCTCCCTCTTCCTCCTCTCTATACTCTTCTTATCCTCTTTTCTCCACTCTCATCTCTGCCTTCTCTACCATCTCTCATTCTCGCTCTCCGTCTCTCTTCTCTCTCCCTCCCCTCTCTCTTTTCTTCTCCCTCTCCTCTCTTCTCTACCTCTCCCCTCCTCGTCCCTCTTCTCCTTCTCTTCGTCTACTTCTTCTCCCCCTCTCCTTCTTCTCTCCGCCCTCTCCCTCTTGCCCCTCTCTCTTTCCCTCTCTCTCCTCATCTCGCATTCTCTCTCGTTCTCCCTCTTATCCACTTTCTCTTCTCCTTCTCACTCGTTCCCTCTCCTCTTATCCTCTCTCCTTCTCTCTTCTTCTACTCTCTCCCTCTCCTTCTCTCGCTCGCTTCTCCTTTTCCCCTCTCCTCTCTCCCTTCTCTCTCTACTCTCCCTTCTCTACCTCCTCTCTCCTTCTCTATCTCTGTACCCTTCTCTATCTCCTCTTCTCTCGTTTCCTCTCTCCTTCCCTATTCTCCTTCTCTCTTCCCTCTTTTCCTTTCTCTCTCCTCTTCCCTCTTCTCCTTCTATATCTCCCTCTTACCCTCTCCTTCTCTCGTTATCCTTACATGGAGAGAAGGAAGGAAGAGAGGAGCGAGAGGGGGAGAAGGAGCAGAAGAGAGAGGATAACGAGAAGGGAAGGAGAGGAGCGGAGGGAAGATCAGAAGGATGGGGAACACCTTCTCTCTCTATCTCCTCCTTCCCATCATTGCTCCTCTTCTCGTTCTCTCTCTCCCTTCTCCTCTCCCCTTCTCCCTCTTCTCCTCTCTCCTATCCTCTTCTCTTCCCTCATCTTTGTTTTATCACTCACCCCCTTTTCTCTCCTCCTCTCCCCTTCTCTTTCTCCTTATCGCTCTCCTCCTCTCTCGTTTCGTCTCTCCTCCTCTATCTCTCTCTCGCTCCTTCTCTCTCCCATTCTCTATCTCTACCCTCCCTTCTCTATCTCGTTCCCTTCCCTAGTCCCTCTTCTCCACCTTTCCTTCTCTATCCCCTTCTTCATTCTCTCGCTCTCCCGTTCAATCTCTCCTCCTCTCTCCTTCTTCTTCTTCTTTTTCTTCTCTCTCCCCCTCTTCTCCCTCTCTTCCTCTCCTCCGCTCTCTCTACTTCTCCTCTCTCTCCTCTTGTCCTCCGTCCCCTCCCTCTTCTCCTTCTCCCTCTCTCTCCTTCTCCTCTTATCCCTCCGTCTCCTCTCATTCCCTCTCTAGTATCCTTTTTTCTCTCACCGTCCCTTCTTTATCTTGTCATCTCCCTCTCGTTCAGCTCCCTCTATCCTCTCTCCTTCTCCCTCTTCTCATCTCTCTCCTCTTATCTTTCCTCTCCTCTTTCCCCATCTCTATCTCCCTCTTATCCATCTCCTTCTTATACCTCTCCCCCACTCACTCCTTCTACTCCTCTCGCACTCTCTCCCATCTCCTCCCTCCTCTCTCTTCCCTTCTATCCCTCCTCTCTCTCCTCTTCCTTATTCTCTCCTCTCTCCCTATCCGTATCCCGCTTCTCTCTTCTCTGTCTCTATCCTTCTCTCTGTCTCTCCCTTCTCCTTGTCTTCTCTACCTCCCTCTCCTCTCCTTCTCTCCTCTTCTCCCTCTTCCCTCCTCTCTCCTCTCTCATTGTCATTATCATTCCCCCTTCTTATTTTCTCTCTCCTTCTCTGTCTTTCTCTATCTTCTCTCCCTCCCTCTCTCTTTATCTCTCTCTACTCTTTTTTTTGCAAAGCAAAAAGGGAGGCTTAGCCTCGAATTTCTATTAATTGGCAAAGTTTACAACCTACAAAAATTTTCGTTTAGACTCGCGGGAGTATGCTACATGCATATCCGGCTACTACAAGTAATATAACCCGACATACAATGTATCATAACATTACATCTCTACGTCAATTCAGCATTACATCCCACGATGTATCATCCATGTTACACCCAATTCTCCTCAAATTTCTGGAATTCCTCGTCGTTTCTTGCTAGTCTCTTCACTCTTTGGCCCATACACCGGACCATGTCCTTAATGGCTCCCACAATGTCCTCCGGTTTCTTCTTTTCATCCTCAAATATTCTACGATTTCGCTCTTGCCACGTTTCATGTACCATTGCATTAAAGGCCCATCTTCTTGTGACCTTGTCCACCCGGCTCCCTCTAGCATGGGAGACACGATTGGCTTCACTTTCTAGACTCCTTGCTTGGTTTGGTTTTCGTTTCAAGAGTCGAAGAAGTTGGGGCCATACCTCCTTTGTATACTTGCAGCCCCAAAATAAGTGTTGCATGTCTTCCTCCATCTCGTCACAAAGGACACATGTAGGGTCATGGCTGGCCCCTCTTTTGTTCATTAGCTCTTTGGTGAGTAGCCGGCCTCTCAAAGCTCTCCATGCCGTGAGTGCATGTTTCGGTATAGCCTCCTTGTGCCACACCATATCCGCCCATGCCACCTTGCAACCCGGTGCCTTCACCCACTTCCACACCTCCTTCATTCCCAACTTGTCCCCTTGTCCATCAACTCGTGATGGTTTGTCTCTCCCTCCTTTGATGGGAATGTTGTTGATCTTTGTCCATAGTTCCTCCATGGTGGTCGATTTTGGGAAGGGTAGATTCCATTCTCCATTTCGAATGAAATGTGCAACTTTTGTATCCCAAGGTACACCCAAGTCGTAATGTAGCCGCTCACCCCATTCTTCACAATGGAATGGCCTCCCACACCAAGGATGATGAAAGAAGCTAATGTGTTCCCCATCTCCCACTTGATATTGAATATGTTGCCTTGCTATATCACGCACTCGAATGATTCCTCTCCATGCCCACGAGGAGGTGGAAGGTGGTCTTGCAAGCCAAATAGACCGGTTCTTCAAATATTTTTGGCGAATGCACTTCACCCAAAGAGAGCTTCCGTCTTCCACCACTAGCCAAAACAAGCGTAGGAGGCCTACTTCGTTCCATTCTACTAAACGCTTCAGCCCAAGTCCCCCTTCAATTTTTGGTGTACACACATCCTTCCACGCAACCCCCACCCACTTCTTAGGCCCTCCCCAAATAAATCTAGACATAAGGCTGTCCATCTCTTGTAGCACTTTGCGAGGGATAAGGAAAGCGGATGTCCAATAAATGCTAAGAGAGACTAGTACACTCCTTACGAGCTCCACCCGGCCGGCTATAGATAAGAAATTTTGCTTCCAAGTGCTCAAACGCACCTTTAGTTTGTTGATAAGGGACATGCAATGACTTCTTCCCATCCTTCCCGAGAATAAGGGCAACCCAAGGTAAGTCACCGGAAAGAGTTTTTTCTCCATACCTAGATGTTCGACTATCCATTCCCCATGTGCGACATCACCTCCCATGAATATTTGACTCTTTGAAGCATTAAATTGCAGCCCCGAGTATGCCGTGAAATCATAAAGAACCTGTTTAAGAGCTTTGACATTTTCCTTTGTAGCCTTTGCAAAAAGTAGCACATCATCCGCAAACATCAAATGTGAGACGATAGTGTCTCCACACGATAAGGGGTCAAGTTTTCCTTCCTCCACCGCCATCTTCACCATCTTGCTCAAGACTTCCATGCACATTACAAACAAATATGGTGCTAGTGGATCACCTTGCCTCAGCCCATTCTTTGCTCTAAACGGTGCTGAATTTGCCCCATTCACGGTCACAACAAAGGAAGCTTTAACACATGCCATGATGGTCCTCCTCCACTTGTCCGGGAACCCAAATTTCTCCATTACTTGATCAAGGAACTCCCACGAGATGGAATCATAAGCCTTTCGAATATCTAGCTTGATGCACATTCTCCCTCTTCCTTTATCAAGATGAAGGTTGTGGCATAGCTCGTGTGCGAGGAGGATGTTGTCACTAATTCTTCTTCCATGAACAAATGCACTTTGATTTTCCCCAACAATTTGTGGTAGCAATTTCTTCAACCGGTTTGCAAGCACTTTTGAGGTGAATCTATATGTCATGTTGCACAAAGCTATGGGCCTATAATCTTCCACCAACATTGGTGCCTTCTTTTTTGGTATGAGTGTGATAGACGTGTAGTTCCACTTGGCCAAAACCTTTCCACTCGTCATGCATGATTCCACGGCTTTGAAGATATCCTTCTTTATGATTCCCCATGCCACTTTGAAGAACTTAGCATTGAACCCATCGGGCCCCGGCGCCTTGTCCACATTTGCATTTAAAATAACATCTTCAAGCTCCTTCATGTGTAATTTGCGAACTAAACATTCTCCATCCGATGCCTCAATTTGGGGTAACTCAATCGATGATTTGATCTTACAAACCTGAAATTCATTAGCAAACAAGTTAGAAAAAAAGCGTCGAAACGCATCACGAATCTCTCCTTCCTCCTCGAAAGTGTGCTCGCCCTCACACACACTCCTCACTTGGTTGGTGGCCCTCCTCACTCTAAGTTGCGCATGAAAGAACCAGGTGTTTCGGTCCCCCTCTTTGAACCACCTAACTCTTGATTTTTGCCAAATTAGGGATTCCTCCCAAGCAAGAACTCGGTTTAGCTCCTCTTTTGCTGCCCTCTCTTCACTTCCTAGGTGCTCAAGATCCGGCCCCTCACTTCTCCTTCTCCTAATCTCCGCAAGGGCATCTCTAGCTATTCCCACCTTGTTTGTAATATTTCCAAATTTCAGCCCACTCCATCTCTTGAGAGCCTTCTTTGCTTCATTCAATTTTTCCACCACTCTAAACATAGGTGTACCATCCACAAGTGTTGCCCACGCACCCTCCACAACCCCTAGGAAGTCTTCATGATCCGCCGAATAGTTTTCAAACCTAAACATCTTCGGCTTCCTCCTCTCATTTCCCTCCGTTTTCATGGTAAGGGTTGCATGGTCACTCAAGTCCTTTGCCCCCACCACATAGTAAGCCTCCGGGAACCTCTCAAGCCAAGCATTGTTCATCAAGATGCGGTCAATTTTTGTTTCAATACGAGCGGCTCCCTCGGAGGAGTTGGACCAAGTGAATTCCTCACCCAACCATGGCATCTCAAGGAGTTGAAGGGCATCCGCACACTCATTGAAGTCCTGAATTGCAGCCTCGTTTACTTCCCCTCCTCCCCTCTTCTCACTTGTCATACGAATACAATTAAAGTCCCCTCCCACTACCCAAGGTATCGAGGTGTTTGGTTCCACGGAAGCAAGATCTTGCCATAGTTTCCTTCTCTCCACATGACCATTCTCTCCATAAATTGCCGTGAAAGCAAACTCTATTCCGTCCTTCCTCATGAGCCCCTCGAAATGAAGCATTTGGGCGGATTCAAATTTGGTATCAAGGCCTACCACTTGATCATTCCAAAGCACAAGTATTCTCCTGGAATCGACAATCAAGCTATTTCCCATCCATTCATGGGGCTATATGGCACGCTTGAATCTTGCAAGCTTCTTCAATTTTACTTTGTGTTCCACGAGACACACTATATCCGACTTTACCTCCCTTATTCGACCCCTTATCATAAGTGCCCAGCCGGGTCCATTTGCTCCGCGCACATTCCACACAAGGATATTCATGGGTTCAAGGTGTGGGCATACGCCCTTTCCCTCCATGCAAGTTCTTTTGTTGTCTCAATCCTTTCTCACGAATTGCTTTGAAAGCCTCGGGTTGTGGTGAAATTGATGCCAAGTCCACCGGGGGTGGTGGGGAGCAACCTCTCTCATGGCTTGGTAATGTCGACGCTCCCTCAATCTCATGAGGTTCTTCTTGTTTTCCCATTTCAGCCCCATCTCACTCTCCTTTTCGAGTTCATCTAACGCCCCAAACATGTTCCCACTTTGCTTTGTCCACGAGCTATCCTTCCATTTCTCCTTCTCCCTTGCCACAATTGTAGGCGTTGCCCATCCTTCTTCATCATGAATCAAGGAAGCTAATCCCCTTATGTCAACTCCCACATCCTTTACTTCCAAGGCCTCCCTCACAATTCCTTTGTTTCTTACCTCATGGTGCTCCACTAAATTCGTGTCCATTCCATGCCCAAATTTACCATGCAAGGTTTCTATCATGAGTGACTCTTCTAAATGTTGTGGTTCACGTGATTTCCCACCCCAATCCCCTTTGGGCTGGTCCCCACGAAAGCCACCTTTGTTTCCCTCTATTTCTTGCATGAGTGACTCCTCCTTGTGTGGTGGTTCACGTGATTTTCCCCTCCATTTCTCTTTTGAATGGTCCCCACGAAAGGTACTTTGGTCCCCCTCTCTTTTTTGCATGAAGGACTTCTCCATGTGTGGTGGTTCACGTGATTCTCCACCCCATTCCTCATTTGGTTGGTCCCCACGAAAAGTATCATGGTCCCCCTCTACTTCTTCACAAGACTCCCTTGCTCTCTCCCCATTTGCCCATTCAAACATGGAGCACTCAACACCCTCCTCATTGGTTCTTCCAAAAGTAGAGCACCCACCTTTGTTTTGCTTTGCCTTTTGCTTTTCTAGATGTCCACTTGGCATCCTCTCCTTGGCTTCCTCCCTTGTGGTCCTTTCCTCACAAAAATGGACTCTCTTTTTGTCTCCATTCTTATCCTCCTTTATGCCACATGCCCTCCTCTCATTTGCTCCCGCTACCATGGAACACCCAACGAGTTCTAGTGATCCTCTTGATTTTCCCTCCTCATTTTCCCTCCCACATGAGCTCCTACGTGTCACCTCCCCATTTGCTGATGTGGCCATGTCACCTACCAAAGGATCCACGTAATCATCCCTTCCATCCATCCTCCCTTCACCACCCTCCTCGGCAGCCACCTCCTTGGCCTTCGCTCCATCCGAAGACCTCTCATCTATCACCTTTTCGTTCCCTTCCTTCGTTTGCACCTCACGCCCATCCTTCTCAAGGTTTCTCCCACCCTTAGCACGGCCTACCATCACCCATTTCTCAGCCTTTTTTTGTGGAGCTTCATGAACTTTCACAAGCACCCTCTTCCTTGGGCATCTCTCCACCTCATGCCCAAACTCAAGGCACTCCATGCAATACCCGGGTCTCCACTCATATTCCACGTGAACTTTATGCATTTCACCTTCCTCCACTTGCACCTCCACCCAACTTGGGTAGGAGAACTCGTGGCTGACCTCAATGCAAACCCTTGCAAACGCCAACCTACACCCGGAGGCCGTGTATTCATCCATGTAGAGGGGCCTTCCAAGCACACTTGCAATGTTGCTCAATGTGTTAGGTGACCAAACACGGAGGTCAAGCTCCGGCAAGCGAACCCAAATGGGAACCGTGGTGATGTTGGCCTTCTTCAATGACATTTCCGGTGTCCACTCTTGTACCACAAGTGGTGCCCCTCTAACGAACCAAGGTCCACCTTGAAGAACTTTCTTTCTATCTTCACTAAGTGTGAAACGAAATAATAAGAAACCTTGGCTTCTTCTAATGATTTCCATACCTCCAACTAATCCCCACAACTTGTGGAGATGCTTCTCCAATGTCGGCAAGTGAGGCTTGAGAGCAACGAAATACCCTACCAACACCTTATCCCACCGTTTCAAGGCATCAAGCACTTCTTGCTTTGAATACAAGGCCACCTTCTCTCCTCCCTTGACAACCGGTGGAACAAACTTGAGGGTCGTGGCTGCCCTTGAACTAGACGTGAATAAATCCGACCACTTCCTTGGGGGAGTAAGGACACTCCCTAGAGGTGGTGTAGGAGCTTCTCCCTCCAAGACCGAGGAAGAAACAAGCTTATTTGCATGATGGAGATCCGTAATGGTGCCACCATCTCCATCTTGTAGTTGCAATCGTGTAGGACTAGACGTAGGATCCATTTTGGTGGAAAAATCAAAGGTTTTGGTGAAAAAACGAGGTGGAAAACCCTAAACAACCTTAGGTTCCCCATGCGCACCAAGAGTTTCTCTCTCCTCTCATACCTCTTCGTTTTATCTCTCCTCTCTCCTTCTTCTCCCTCACCTTCGTCCTTCTCTCTCTCGCCCTCTCTCTCCTCCCTCCACCTCCTTCTCCTTCTTCGCTCTCCTCCCTCTTTCCTCCTCTCCTTCCCTTCCAGTCTCTCTCTCTCTCCCTCTCTCTCTCTCTCTCTCTCCGTCTCTTGTCTCTCTTCTTCACTATCTCTCTCTAGTCTCTCCTTCTTCTCTCCTATCCCTCGCTTCTCCTTTTCTCCCTCTCAATCTCTCTCCTCCCCCTTCTCTCTCTCCGTCTCTTCCTTCTATCTGTATCTATCACACTACCTCTCTACCCCTCTCTCTTCTCTCCTTTACCTCTCTCCTTCTCTCCCACTCTTCCCTCTTCTCCCTCTCCTCATCTCTACCTCCCTCGTATTCCCTCTCCTTCTCCTCTCCCTTCCTTCTTATCCCTCTCTCCCTATCCTTCTTTCGTCTTCTTCCCTCTCCCCCTCTTCCTATCCTTCTCTATCCTCCTCTTTCCCTTCTCCTCCTCTCTCTCGGTCTCTCTCCTTCTATCCCACTCCTTCTCCCCTTATCTGTTCTCCCTCTCCCCTCTACTTCCCCTCTCTCCCTTCTCTCTCTTCCTCTTCTCTCCTCCTTCCCTCTCTTCTCTACCTCTCTCGTTCCCTCTCTCCCGCCTCTTCCCTCTTCTCCTTCATTCCCTATCTCCCTCTTATCCTCCTCTCCACTCCCTCCTTCTCTCGCTCTCTCTCTTCCTTCTTCTTTGTCCTCTCTCCTTGTTCCTCTACTTCTCCCGCTTCTCATTTTCTCTCCTTTTCCCTTCTTTATCTTCTCTTCCTTCTCCTCCTCTCTCCTCTACTCTATTCTCCTCCCATCTCCCTCTTCCTCCTCTCTATACTCTTCTTATCCTCTTTTCTCCACTCTCATCTCTGCCTTCTCTACCATCTCTCATTCTCGCTCTCCGTCTCTCTTCTCTCTCCCTCCCCTCTCTCTTTTCTTCTCCCTCTCCTCTCTTCTCTACTTATCCCCTCCTCGTCCCTCTTCTCCTTCTCTTCGTCTACTTCTTCTCCCCCTCTCCTTCTTCTCTCCGCCCTCTCCCTCTTGCCCCTCTCTCTTTCCCTCTCTCTCCTCATCTCGCATTCTCTCTCGTTCTCCCTCTTATCCACTTTCTCTTCTCCTTCTCACTCGTTCCCTCTCCTCTTATCCTCTCTCCTTCTCTCTTCTTCTACTCTCTCCCTCTCCTTCTCTCGCTCGCTTCTCCTTTTCCCCTCTCCTCTCTCCCTTCTCTCTCTACTCTCCCTTCTCTACCTCCTCTCTCCTTCTCTATCTCTCTACCCTTCTCTATCTCCTCTTCTCTCGTTTCCTCTCTCCTTCCCTATTCTCCTTCTCTCTTCCCTCTTTTCCTTTCTCTCTCCTCTTCCCTCTACTCCTTCTATATCTCCCTCTTACCCTCTCCTTCTCTCGTTTTACTTACATGGAGAGAAGGAAGGAAGAGAGGAGCGAGAGGGGGAGAAGGAGAAGAAGAGAGAGGACAACGAGAAGGGAAGGAGAGGAGCGGAGGGAAGATGAGAAGGATGGGGAACACCTTCTCTCTCTATCTCCTCCTTCCCTTCATTGCTCCTCTTCTCGTTCTCTCTCTCCCTTCTCCTCTCCCCTTCTCCCTCTTCTCCCCTCTCCTATCCTCTTCTCTTCCCTCATCTTTGTTTTATCACTCACCCCCTTTTCTCTCCTCCTGTCCCCTTCTCTTTCTCCTTATCGCTCTCCTCCTCTCTCGTTTCGTCTCTCCTCCTCTATCTCTCTCTCGCTCCTTCTCTCTCCCATTCTCTATCTCTACCCTCCCTTCTCTATCTCGTTCCCTTCCCTAGTCCCTTTTCTCCACCTTTCCTTCTCTATCCCCTTCTTCATTCTCTCGCTCTCCCGTTCAATCTCTCCTCCTCTCTCCTTCTTCTTCTTCTTTTTCTTCTCTCTCCCCCCTCTTCTCCCTCTCTTCCTCTCCTCCGCTCTCTCTACTTCTCCTCTCTCTCCTCTTGTCCTCCGTCCCCTCCCTCTTCTCCTTCTCCCTCTCTCTCCTTCTCCTCTTATCCCTCCGTCTCCTCTCATTCCCTCTCTAGTGTCCTTTTTTCTCTCACCGTCCCTTCTTTATCTTGTCATCTCCCTCTCGTTCACCTCCCTCTATCCTCTCTCCTTCTCCCTCTTCTCATCTCTCTCTCCTCTTATCTTTCCTCTCCTCTTTCCCCATCTCTATCTCCCTCTTATCCGTCTCCTTCTTATACCTCTCCCCCACTCACTCCTTCTACTCCTCTCGCACTCTCTCCCATCTCCTCCCTCCTCTCTCTTCCCTTCTATCCCTCCTCCCTCTCCTCTTCCTTATTCTCTCCTCTCTCCCTATCCATATCCCGCTTCTCTCTTCTCTGTCTCTATCCTTCTCTCTGTCTCTCCCTTCTCCTTGTCTTCTCTACCTCCCTCTCCTCTCCTTCTCTCCTCTTCTCCCTCTTCCCTCCTCTCTCCTCTCTCATTGTCATTATCGTTCCCCCTTCTAATTTTCTCTCTCCTTCTCTGTCTTTCTCTCTCTTCTCTCCCTCCCTCTCTCTTTATCTCTCTCTACTCTCTCCTTCTTCTCTCCTTTCTCTCGCTTCTCCTTTTCTCCCTCTCAATCTCTCTCCTCTCCCTTCTCTCTCTCCGTCTCTTCCTTCTATCTGTATCTATCACACTACCTCTCTACCCCTCTCTCTTCTCTCCTTTACCTCTCTCCTTCTCTCCCACTCTTCCCTCTTCTCCCTCTCCTCATCTCTACCTCCCTCGTATTCCCTCTCCTTCTCCTCTCCCTTCCTTCTTATCCCTCTCTCCATATCCTTCTTCCCTCTCCCCCTCTTCCTATCCTTCTCTATCCTCCTCTTTCCCTTCTCCTCCTCTCTCTCTCGGTCTCTCTCCTTCTATCCCACTCCTTCTCCCCTTATCTCTTCTCCCTCTCCCCTCTACTTCCCCTCTCTCCCTTCTCTCTCTTCCTCTTCTCTCCTCCTTCCCTCTCTTCTCTACCTCTCTCGTTCCCTCTGTCCCGCCTCTTCCCTCTTCTCCTTCATTCCCTATCTCCCTCTTATCCTCCTCTCCACTCCCTCCTTCTCTCGCTCTCTCTCTTCCTTCTTCTTTGTCCTCTCTCCTTGTTCCTCTACTTCTCCCGCTTCTCCTTTTCTCTCCTTTTCCCTTCTTTGTCCTCTCTTCCTTCTCCTCCTCTCTCCTCTACTCTATTCTCCTCCCATCTCCCTCTTCCTCCTCTCTATACTCTTCTTATCATCTTTTCTCCACTCTCATCTCTGCCTTCTCTACCATCTCTCATTCTCGCTCTCCGTCTCTCTTCTCTCTCCCACCCCTCTCTCTTTTCTTCTCCCTCTCCTCTCTTCTCTACCTCTCCCCTCCTCGTCCCTCTTCTCCTTCTCTTCGTCTACTTCTTCTCCCCCTCTCCTTCTTCTCTCCGCCCTCTCCCTCTTGCCCCTCTCTCTTTCCCTCTCTCTCCTCATCTCGCATTCTCTCTCGTTCTCCCTCTTATCCACTTTCTCTTCTCCTTCTCACTCGTTCCCTCTCCTCTTATCCTCTCTCCTTCTCTCTTCTTCTACTCTCTCCCTCTCCTTCTCTCGCTCGCTTCTCCTTTTCCCCTCTCCTCCCTCCCTTCTCTCTCTACTCTCCCTTCTCTACCTCCTCTCTCCTTCTCTATCTCTCTACCCTTCTCTATCTCCTCTTCTCTCGTTTCCTCTCTCCTTCCCTATTCTCCTTCTCTCTTCCATCTTTTCCTTTCTCTCTCCTCTTCCCTCTTCTCCTTCTATATCTCCCTCTTACCCTCTCCTTCTCTCGTTATCCTTACATGGAGAGAAGGAAGGAAGGAAGAGAGGAGCGAGAGGGGGAGAAGGAGAAGAAGAGAGAGGACAACGAGAAGGGAAGGAGAGGAGCGGAGGGAAGATGAGAAGGATGGGGAACACCTTCTCTCTCTATCTCCTCCTTCCCTTCATTGCTCCTCTTCTCGTTCTCTCTCTCCCTTCTCCCCTTCTCCCTCTTCTCCTCTCTCCTATCCTCTTCTCTTCCCTCATCTTTGTTTTATCACTCACCCCCTTTTCTCTCCTCCTCTCCCCTTCTCTTTCTCCTTATCGCTCTCCTCCTCTCTCGTTTCGTCTCTCCTCCTCTATCTCCCTCTCACTCCTTCTCTCTCCCATTCTCTATCTCTACCCTCCCTTCTCTATCTCGTTCCCTTCCCTAGTCCCTCTTCTCCACCTTTCCTTCTCTATCCCCTTCTTCATTCTCTCGCTCTCCCGTTCAATCTCTCCTCCTCTCTCCTTCTTCTTCTTCTTTTTCTTCTCTCTCCCCCCTCTTCTCCCTCTCTTCCTCTCCTCCGCTCTCTCTACTTCTCCTCTCTCTCCTCTTGTCCTCCGTCTCCTCCCGTCCCCTCCCTCTTCTCCTTCTCCCTCTCTCTCCTTCTCCTCTTATCCCTCCGTCTCCTCTCATTCCCTCTCTAGTGTCCTTTTTTCTCTCACCGTCCCTTCTTTATCTTGTCATCTCCCTCTCGTTCACCTCCCTCTATCCTCTCTCCTTCTCCCTCTTCTCATCTCTCTCTCCTCTTATCTTTCCTCTCCTCTTTCCCCATCTCTATCTCCCTCTTATCCGTCTCCTTCTTATACCTCTCCCCCACTCACTCCTTCTACTCCTCTCGCACTCTCTCCCATCTCCTCCCTCCTCTCTCTTCCCTTCTATCCCTCCTCCCTCTCCTCTTCCTTATTCTCTCCTCTCTCCCTATCCATATCCCGCTTCTCTCTTCTCTGTCTCTATCCTTCTCTCTGTCTCTCCCTTCTCCTTGTCTTCTCTACCTCCCTCTCCTCTCCTCTCCTCTTCTCCCTCTTCCCTCCTCTCTCCTCTCTCATTGTCATTATCGTTCCCCCTTCTAATTTTCTCTCTCCTTCTCTGTCTTTCTCTCTCTTCTCTCCCTCCCTCTCTCTTTATCTCTCTCTACTCTCTCCTTCTTCTTCTCTCCTTTCTCTCGCTTCTCCTTTTCTCCCTCTCAATCTCTCTCCTCTCCCTTCTCTCTCTCTGTCTCTTCCTTCTATCTGTATCTATCACACTACCTCTCTACCCCTCTCTCTTCTCTCCTTTACCTCTCTCCTTCTCTCCCACTCTTCCCTCTTCTCCCTCTCCTCATCTCTACCTCCCTCGTATTCCCTCTCCTTCTCCTCTCCCTTCCTTCTTATCCCTCTCTCCATATCCTTCTTCCCTCTCCCCCTCTTCCTATCATTCTCTATCCTCCTCTTTCCCTTCTCCTCCTCTCTCTCTCGGTCTCTCTCCTTTTATCCCACTCCTTCTCCCCTTATCTCTTCTCCCTCTCCCCTCTACTTCCCCTCTCTCCCTTCTCTCTCTTCCTCTTCTCTCCTCCTTCCCTCTCTTCTCTACCTCTCTCGTTCCCTCTGTCCCGCCTCTTCCCTCTTCTCCTTCATTCCCTATCTCCCTCTTATCCTCCTCTCCACTCCCTCCTTCTCTCGCTCTCTCTCTTCCTTCTTCTTTGTCCTCTCTCCTTGTTCCTCTACTTCTCCCACTTCTCCTTTTCTCTCCTTTTCCCTTCTTTGTCCTCTCTTCCTTCTCCTCCTCTCTCCTCTACTCTATTCTCCTCCCATCTCCCTCTTCCTCCTCTCTATACTCTTCTTATCATCTTTTCTCCACTCTCATCTCTGCCTTCTCTACCATCTCTCATTCTCGCTCTCCGTCTCTCTTCTCTCTCCCTCCCCTCTCTCTTTTCTTCTCCCTCTCCTCTCTTCTCTACCTCTCCCCTCCTCGTCCCTCTTCTCCTTCTCTTCGTCTACTTCTTCTCCCCCTCTCCTTCTTCTCTCCGCCCTCTCCCTCTTGCCCCTCTCTCTTTCCCTCTCTCTCCTCATCTCGCATTCTCTCTCGTTCTCCCTCTTATCCACTTTCTCTTCTCCTTCTCACTCGTTCCCTCTCCTCTTATCCTCTCTCCTTCTCTCTTCTTCTACTCTCTCCCTCTCCTTCTCTCGCTCGCTTCTCCTTTTCCCCTCTCCTCCCTCCCTTCTCTCTCTACTCTCCCTTCTCTACCTCCTCTCTCCTTCTCTATCTCTCTACCCTTCTCTATCTCCTCTTCTCTCGTTTCCTCTCTCCTTCCCTATTCTCCTTCTCTCTTCCCTCTTTTCCTTTCTCTCTCCTCTTCCCTCTTCTCCTTCTATATCTCCCTCTTACCCTCTCCTTCTCTCGTTATCCTTACATGGAGAGAAGGAAGGAAGGAAGAGAGGAGCGAGAGGGGGAGAAGGAGAAGAAGAGAGAGGACAACGAGAAGGGAAGGAGAGGAGAGGAGGGAAGATGAGAAGGATGGGGAACACCTTCTCTCTCTATCTCCTCCTTCCCTTCATTGCTCCTCTTCTCGTTCTCTCTCTCCCTTCTCCCTCTTCTCCTCTCTCCTATCCTCTTCTCTTCCCTCATCTTTGTTTTATCACTCACCCCCTTTTCTCTCCTCCTCTCCCCTTCTCTTTCTCCTTATCGCTCTCCTCCTCTCTCGTTTCGTCTCTCCTCCTCTATCTCCCTCTCGCTCCTTCTCTCTCCCATTCTCTATCTCTACCCTCCCTTCTCTATCTCGTTCCCTTCCCTAGTCCCTCTTCTCCACCTTTCCTTCTCTATCCCCTTCTTCATTCTCTCGCTCTCCCGTTCAATCTCTCCTCCTCTCTCCTTCTTCTTCTTCTTTTTCTTCTCTCTCCCCCCTCTTCTCCCTCTCTTCCTCTCCTCCGCTCTCTCTACTTCTCCTCTCTCTCCTCTTGTCCTCCGTCTCCTCCCGTCCCCTCCCTCTTCTCCTTCTCCCTCTCTCTCCTTCTCCTCTTATCCCTCCGTCTCCTCTCATTCCCTCTCTAGTGTCCTTTTTTCTCTCACCGTCCCTTCTTTATCTTGTCATCTCCCTCTCGTTCACCTCCCTCTATCCTCTCTCCTTCTCCCTCTTCTCATCTCTCTCTCCTCTTATCTTTCCTCTCCTCTTTCCCCATCTCTATCTCCCTCTTATCCGTCTCCTTCTTATACCTCTCCCCCACTCACTCCTTCTACTCCTCTCGCACTCTCTCCCATCTCCTCCCTCCTCTCTCTTCCCTTCTATCCCTCCTCCCTCTCCTCTTCCTTATTCTCTCCTCTCTCCCTATCCATATCCCGCTTCTCTCTTCTCTGTCTCTATCCTTCTCTCTGTCTCTCCCTTCTCCTTGTCTTCTCTACCTCCCTCTCCTCTCCTTCTCTCCTCTTCTCCCTCTTCCCTCCTCTCTCCTCTCTCATTGTCATTATCGTTCCCCCTTCTAATTTTCTCTCTCCTTCTCTGTCTTTCTCTCTCTTCTCTCCCTCCCTCTCTCTTTATCTCTCTCTACTCTCTCCTTCTTCTTCTCTCCTTTCTCTCGCTTCTCCTTTTCTCCCTCTCAATCTCTCTCCTCTCCCTTCTCTCTCTCCGTCTCTTCCTTCTATCTGTATCTATCACACTACCTCTCTACCCCTCTCTCTTCTCTCCTTTACCTCTCTCCTTCTCTCCCACTCTTCCCTCTTCTCCCTCTCCTCATCTCTACCTCCCTCGTATTCCCTCTCCTTCTCCTCTCCCTTCCTTCTTATCCCTCTCTCCTTATCCTTCTTTCCTCTTCTTCCCTCTCCCCCTCTTCCTATCCTTCTCTATCCTCCTCTTTCCCTTCTCCTCCTCTCTCTCTCGGTCTCTCTCCTTCTATCCCACTCCTTCTCCCCTTATCTCTTCTCCCTCTCCCCTCTACTTCCCCTCTCTCCCTTCTCTCTCTTCCTCTTCTCTCCTCCTTCCCTCTCTTCTCTACCTCTCTCGTTCCCTCTGTCCCGCCTCTTCCCTCTTCTCCTTCATTCCCTATCTCCCTCTTATCCTCCTCTCCACTCCCTCCTTCTCTCGCTCTCTCTCTTCCTTCTTCTTTGTCCTCTCTCCTTGTTCCTCTACTTCTCCCGCTTCTCCTTTTCTCTCCTTTTCCCTTCTTTGTCCTCTCTTCCTTCTCCTCCTCTCTCCTCTACTCTATTCTCCTCCCATCTCCCTCTTCCTCCTCTCTATACTCTTCTTATCATCTTTTCTCCACTCTCATCTCTGCCTTCTCTACCATCTCTCATTCTCGCTCTCCGTCTCTCTTCTCTCTCCCTCCCCTCTCTCTTTTCTTCTCCCTCTCCTCTCTTCTCTACCTCTCCCCTCCTCGTCCCTCTTCTCCTTCTCTTCGTCTACTTCTTCTCCCCCTCTCCTTCTTCTCTCCGCCCTCTCCCTCTTGCCCCTCTCTCTTTCCCTCTCTCTCCTCATCTCGCATTCTCTCTCGTTCTCCCTCTTATCCACTTTCTCTTCTCCTTCTCACTCGTTCCCTCTCCTCTTATCCTCTCTCCTTCTCTCTTCTTCTACTCTCTCCCTCTCCTTCTCTCGCTCGCTTCTCCTTTTCCCCTCTCCTCCCTCCCTTCTCTCTCTACTCTCCCTTCTCTACCTCCTCTCTCCTTCTCTATCTCTCTACCCTTCTCTATCTCCTCTTCTCTCGTTTCCTCTCTCCTTCCCTATTCTCCTTCTCTCTTCCCTCTTTTCCTTTCTCTCTCCTCTTCCCTCTTCTCCTTCTATATCTCCCTCTTACCCTCTCCTCCTCTCGTTATCCTTACATGGAGAGAAGGAAGGAAGGAAGAGAGGAGCGAGAGGGGGAGAAGGAGAAGAAGAGAGAGGACAACGAGAAGGGAAGGAGAGGAGCGGAGGGAAGATGAGAAGGATGGGGAACACCTTCTCTCTCTATCTCCTCCTTCCCTTCATTGCTCCTCTTCTCGTTCTCTGTCTCCCTTCTCCCTCTTCTCCTCTCTCCTATCCTCTTCTCTTCCCTCATCTTTGTTTTATCACTCACCCCCTTTTCTCTCCTCCTCTCCCCTTCTCTTTCTCCTTATCGCTCTCCTCCTCTCTCGTTTCGTCTCTCCTCCTCTATCTCCCTCTCGCTCCTTCTCTCTCCCATTCTCTATCTCTACCCTCCCTTCTCTATCTCGTTCCCTTCCCTAGTCCCTCTTCTCCACCTTTCCTTCTCTATCCCCTTCTTCATTCTCTCGCTCTCCCGTTCAATCTCTCCTCCTCTCTCCTTCTTCTTCTTCTTTTTCTTCTCTCTCCCCCCTCTTCTCCCTCTCTTCCTCTCCTCCGCTCTCTCTACTTCTCCTCTCTCTCCTCTTGTCCTCCGTCTCCTCCCGTCCCCTCCCTCTTCTCCTTCTCCCTCTCTCTCCTTCTCCTCTTATCCCTCCGTCTCCTCTCATTCCCTCTCTAGTGTCCTTTTTTCTCTCACCGTCCCTTCTTTATCTTGTCATCTCCCTCTCGTTCACCTCCCTCTATCCTCTCTCCTTCTCCCTCTTCTCATCTCTCTCTCCTCTTATCTTTCCTCTCCTCTTTCCCCATCTCTATCTCCCTCTTATCCGTCTCCTTCTTATACCTCTCCCCCACTCACTCCTTCTACTCCTCTCGCACTCTCTCCCATCTCCTCCCTCCTCTCTCTTCCCTTCTATCCCTCCTCCCTCTCCTCTTCCTTATTCTCTCCTCTCTCCCTATCCATATCCCGCTTCTCTCTTCTCTGTCTCTATCCTTCTCTCTGTCTCTCCCTTCTCCTTGTCTTCTCTACCTCCCTCTCCTCTCCTTCTCTCCTCTTCTCCCTCTTCCCTCCTCTCTCCTCTCTCATTGTCATTATCGTTCCCCCTTCTAATTTTCTCTCTCCTTCTCTGTCTTTCTCTCTCTTCTCTCCCTCCCTCTCTCTTTATCTCTCTCTACTCTCTCCTTCTTCTTCTCTCCTTTCTCTCGCTTCTCCTTTTCTCCCTCTCAATCTCTCTCCTCTCCCTTCTCTCTCTCCGTCTCTTCCTTCTATCTGTATCTATCACACTACCTCTCTACCCCTCTCTCTTCTCTCCTTTACCTCTCTCCTTCTCTCCCACTCTTCCCTCTTCTCCCTCTCCTCATCTCTACCTCCCTCGTATTCCCTCTCCTTCTCCTCTCCCTTCCTTCTTATCCCTCTCTCCTTATCCTTCTTTCCTCTTCTTCCCTCTCCCCCTTCCCTCTCCCCCTCTTCCTATCCTTCTCTATCCTCCTCTTTCCCTTCTCCTCCTCTCTCTCTCGGTCTCTCTCCTTCTATCCCACTCCTTCTCCCCTTATCTCTTCTCCCTCTCCCCTCTACTTCCCCTCTCTCCCTTCTCTCTCTTCCTCTTCTCTCCTCCTTCCCTCTCTTCTCTACCTCTCTCGTTCCCTCTCTCCCGCCTCTTCCCTCTTCTCCTTCATTCCCTATCTCCCTCTTATCCTCCTCTCCACTCCCTCCTTCTCTCGCTCTCTCTCTTCCTTCTTCTTTGTCCTCTCTCCTTGTTCCTCTACTTCTCCCGCTTCTCCTTTTCCCTTCTTTATCCTCTCTTCCTTCTCCTCCTCTCTCCTCTACTCTATTCTCCTCCCATCTCCCTCTTCCTCCTCTCTATACTCTTCTTATCCTCTTTTCTCCACTCTCATCTCTGCCTTGTCTACCATCTCTCATTCTCGCTCTCCGTCTCTCTTCTCTCTCCCTCCCCTCTCTCTTTTCTTCTCCCTCTCCTCTCTTCTCTACCTCTCCCCTCCTCGTCCCTCTTCTCCTTCTCTTCGTCTACTTCTTCTCCCCCTCTCCTTCTTCTCTCCGCCCTCTCCCTCTTGCCCCTCTCTCTCCTCATCTCGCATTCTCTCTCGTTCTCCCTCTTATCCACTTTCTCTTCTCCTTCTCACTCGTTCCCTCTCCTCTTATCCTCTCTCCTTCTCTCTTCTTCTACTCTCTCCCTCTCCTTCTCTCGCTCGCTTCTCCTTTTCCCCTCTCCTCTCTCCCTTCTCTCTCTACTCTCCCTTCTCTACCTCCTCTCTCCTTCTCTATCTCTCTACCCTTCTCTATCTCCTCTTCTCTCGTTTCCTCTCTCCTTCCCTATTCTCCTTCTCTCTTCCCTCTTTTCCTTTCTCTCTCCTCTTCCCTTTTCTCCTTCTATATCTCCCTCTTACCCTCTCCTTCTCTCGTTATCCTTACATGGAGAGAAGGAAGGAAGGAAGAGAGGAGCGAGAGGGGGAGAAGGAGAAGAAGAGAGAGGACAACGAGAAGGGAAGGAGAGGAGCGGAGGGAAGATGAGAAGGATGGGGAACACCTTCTCTCTCTATCTCCTCCTTCCCTTCATTGCTCCTCTTCTCGTTCTCTCTCTCCCTTCTCCTCTCCCCTTCTCCCTCTTCTCCTCTCTCCTATCCTCTTCTCTTCCCTCATCTTTGTTTTATCACTCACCCCCTTTTCTCTCCTCCTCTCCCCTTCTCTTTCTCCTTATCGCTCTCCTCCTCTCTCGTTTCGTCTCTCCTCCTCTATCTCTCTCTCGCTCCTTCTCTCTCCCATTCTCTATCTCTACCCTCCCTTCTCTATCTCGTTCCCTTCCCTAGTCCCTCTTCTCCACCTTTCCTTCTCTATCCCCTTCTTCATTCTCTCGCTCTCCCGTTCAATCTCTCCTCCTCTCTCCTTCTTCTTCTTCTTTTTCTTCTCTCTCCCCCTCTTCTCCCTCTCTTCCTCTCCTCCGCTCTCTCTACTTCTCCTCTCTCTCCTCTTGTCCTCCGTCTCCTCCCGTCCCCTCCCTCTTCTCCTTCTCCCTCTCTCTCCTTCTCCTCTTATCCCTCCGTCTCCTCTCATTCCCTCTCTAGTGTCCTTTTTTCTCTCACCGTCCCTTCTTTATCTTGTCATCTCCCTCTCGTTCACCTCCCTCTATCCTCTCTCCTTCTCCCTCTTCTCATCTCTCTCTCCTCTTATCTTTCCTCTCCTCTTTCCCCATCTCTATCTCCCTCTTATCCGTCTCCTTCTTATACCTCTCCCCCACTCACTCCTTCTACTCCTCTCGCACTCTCTCCCATCTCCTCCCTCCTCTCTCTTCCCTTCTATCCCTCCTCCCTCTCCTCTTCCTTATTCTCTCCTCTCTCCCTATCCATATCCCGCTTCTCTCTTCTCTGTCTCTATCCTTCTCTCTGTCTCTCCCTTCTCCTTGTCTTCTCTACCTCCCTCTCCTCTCCTTCTCTCCTCTTCTCCCTCTTCCCTCCTCTCTCCTCTCTCATTGTCATTATCGTTCCCCCTTCTAATTTTCTCTCTCCTTCTCTGTCTTTCTCTCTCTTCTCTCCCTCCCTCTCTCTTTATCTCTCTCTACTCTCTCCTTCTTCTTCTCTCCTTTCTCTCGCTTCTCCTTTTCTCCCTCTCAATCTCTCTCCTCTCCCTTCTCTCTCTCCGTCTCTTCCTTCTATCTGTATCTATCACACTACCTCTCTACCCCTCTCTCTTCTCTCCTTTACCTCTCTCCTTCTCTCCCACTCTTCCCTCTTCTCCCTCTCCTCATCTCTACCTCCCTCGTATTCCCTCTCCTTCTCCTCTCCCTTCCTTCTTATCCCTCTCTCCATATCCTTCTTTCCTCTTCTTCCCTCTCCCCCTCTTCCTATCCTTCTCTATCCTCCTCTTTCCCTTCTCCTCCTCTCTCTCTCGGTCTCTCTCCTTCTATCCCACTCCTTCTCCCCTTATCTCTTCTCCCTCTCCCCTCTACTTCCCCTCTCTCCCTTCTCTCTCTTCCTCTTCTCTCCTCCTTCCCTCTCTTCTCTACCTCTCTCGTTCCCTCTGTCCCGCCTCTTCCCTCTTCTCCTTCATTCCCTATCTCCCTCTTATCCTCCTCTCCACTCCCTCCTTCTCTCGCTCTCTCTCTTCCTTCTTCTTTGTCCTCTCTCCTTGTTCCTCTACTTCTCCCGCTTCTCCTTTTCTCTCCTTTTCCCTTCTTTGTCCTCTCTTCCTTCTCCTCCTCTCTCCTCTACTCTATTCTCCTCCCATCTCCCTCTTCCTCCTCTCTATACTCTTCTTATCATCTTTTCTCCACTCTCATCTCTGCCTTCTCTACCATCTCTCATTCTCGCTCTCCGTCTCTCTTCTCTCTCCCTCCCCTCTCTCTTTTCTTCTCCCTCTCCTCTCTTCTCTACCTCTCTCCTCCTCGTCCCTCTTCTCCTTCTCTTCGTCTACTTCTTCTCCCCCTCTCCTTCTTCTCTCCGCCCTCTCCCTCTTGCCCCTCTCTCTTTCCCTCTCTCTCCTCATCTCGCATTCTCTCTCGTTCTCCCTCTTATCCACTTTCTCTTCTCCTTCTCACTCGTTCCCTCTCCTCTTATCCTCTCTCCTTCTCTCTTCTTCTACTCTCTCCCTCTCCTTCTCTCGCTCGCTTCTCCTTTTCCCCTCTCCTCCCTCCCTTCTCTCTCTACTCTCCCTTCTCTACCTCCTCTCTCCTTCTCTATCTCTCTACCCTTCTCTATCTCCTCTTCTCTCGTTTCCTCTCTCCTTCCCTATTCTCCTTCTCTCTTCCCTCTTTTCCTTTCTCTCTCCTCTTCCCTCTTCTTATTCTATATCTCCCTCTTACCCTTTCCTTCTCTCGTTATCCTTACATGGAGAGAAGGAAGGAAGGAAGAGAGGAGCGAGAGGGGGAGAAGGAGAAGAAGAGAGAGGACAACGAGAAGGGAAGGAGAGGAGCGGAGGGAAGATGAGAAGGATGGGGAACACCTTCTCTCTCTATCTCCTCCTTCCCTTCATTGCTCCTCTTCTCGTTCTCTCTCTCCCTTCTCCTCTCCCCTTCTCCCTCTTCTCCTCTCTCCTATCCTCTTCTCTTCCCTCATCTTTGTTTTATCACTCACCCCCTTTTCTCTCCTCCTCTCCCCTTCTCTTTCTCCTTATCGCTCTCCTCCTCTCTCGTTTCGTCTCTCCTCCTCTATCTCTCTCTCGCTCCTTCTCTCTCCCATTCTCTATCTCTACCCTCCCTTCTCTATCTCGTTCCCTTCCCTAGTCCCTCTTCTCCACCTTTCCTTCTCTATCCCCTTCTTCATTCTCTCGCTCTCCCGTTCAATCTCTCCTCCTCTCTCCTTCTTCTTCTTCTTCTTTTTCTTCTCTCTCCCCCCTCTTCTCCCTCTCTTCCTCTCCTCCGCTCTCTCTACTTCTCCTCTCTCTCCTCTTGTCCTCCGTCTCCTCCCGTCCCCTCCCTCTTCTCCTTCTCCCTCTCTCTCCTTCTCCTCTTATCCCTCCGTCTCCTCTCATTCCCTCTCTAGTGTCCTTTTTTCTCCCACCGTCCCTTCTTTATCTTGTCATCTCCCTCTCGTTCACCTCCCTCTATCCTCTCTCCTTCTCCCTCTTCTCATCTCTCTCTCCTCTTATCTTTCCTCTCCTCTTTCCCCATCTCTATCTCCCTCTTATCCGTCTCCTTCTTATACCTCTCCCCCACTCACTCCTTCTACTCCTCTCGCACTCTCTCCCATCTCCTCCCTCCTCTCTCTTCCCTTCTATCCCTCCTCCCTCTCCTCTTCCTTATTCTCTCCTCTCTCCCTATCCATATCCCGCTTCTCTCTTCTCTGTCTCTATCCTTCTCTCTGTCTCTCCCTTCTCCTTGTCTTCTCTACCTCCCTCTCCTCTCCTTCTCTCCTCTTCTCCCTCTTCCCTCCTCTCTCCTCTCTCATTGTCATTATCGTTCCCCCTTCTAATTTTCTCTCTCCTTCTCTGTCTTTCTCTCTCTTCTCTCCCTCCCTCTCTCTTTATCTCTCTCTACTCTCTCCTTCTTCTTCTCTCCTTTCTCTCGCTTCTCCTTTTCTCCCTCTCAATCTCTCTCCTCTCCCTTCTCTCTCTCCGTCTCTTCCTTCTATCTGTATCTATCACACTACCTCTCTACCCCTCTCTCTTCTCTCCTTTACCTCTCTCCTTCTCTCCCACTCTTCCCTCTTCTCCCTCTCCTCATCTCTACCTCCCTCGTATTCCCTCTCCTTCTCCTCTCCCTTCCTTCTTATCCCTCTCTCCTTATCCTTCTTTCCTCTTCTTCCCTCTCCCCCTCTTCCTATCCTTCTCTATCCTCCTCTTTCCCTTCTCCTCCTCTCTCTCTCGGTCTCTCTCCTTCTATCCCACTCCTTCTCCCCTTATCTCTTCTCCCTCTCCCCTCTACTTCCCCTCTCTCCCTTCTCTCTCTTCCTCTTCTCTCCTCCTTCCCTCTCTTCTCTACCTCTCTCGTTCCCTCTGTCCCGCCTCTTCCCTCTTCTCCTTCATTCCCTATCTCCCTCTTATCCTCCTCTCCACTCCCTCCTTCTCTCGCTCTCTCTCTTCCTTCTTCTTTGTCCTCTCTCCTTGTTCCTCTACTTCTCCCGCTTCTCCTTTTCTCTCCTTTTCCCTTCTTTGTCCTCTCTTCCTTCTCCTCCTCTCTCCTCTACTCTATTCTCCTCCCATCTCCCTCTTCCTCCTCTCTATACTCTTCTTATCATCTTTTCTCCACTCTCATCTCTGCCTTCTCTACCATCTCTCATTCTCGCTCTCCGTCTCTCTTCTCTCTCCCTCCCCTCTCTCTTTTCTTCTCCCTCTCCTCTCTTCTCTACCTCTCCCCTCCTCGTCCCTCTTCTCCTTCTCTTCGTCTACTTCTTCTCCCCCTCTCCTTCTTCTCTCCGCCCTCTCCCTCTTGCCCCTCTCTCTTTCCCTCTCTCTCCTCATCTCGCATTCTCTCTCGTTCTCCCTCTTATCCACTTTCTCTTCTCCTTCTCACTCGTTCCCTCTCCTCTTATCCTCTCTCCTTCTCTCTTCTTCTACTCTCTCCCTCTCCTTCTCTCGCTCGCTTCTCCTTTTCCCCTCTCCTCCCTCCCTTCTCTCTCTACTCTCCCTTCTCTACCTCCTCTCTCCTTCTCTATCTCTCTACCCTTCTCTATCTCCTCTTCTCTCGTTTCCTCTCTCCTTCCCTATTCTCCTTCTCTCTTCCCTCTTTTCCTTTCTCTCTCCTCTTCCCTCTTCTCCTTCTATATCTCCCTCTTACCCTCTCCTTCTCTCGTTATCCTTACATGGAGAGAAGGAAGGAAGGAAGAGAGGAGCGAGAGGGGGAGAAGGAGAAGAAGAGAGAGGACAACGAGAAGGGAAGGAGAGGAGCGGAGGGAAGATGAGAAGGATGGGGAACACCTTCTCTCTCTATCTCCTCCTTCCCTTCATTGCTCCTCTTCTCGTTCTCTCTCTCCCTTCTCCTCTCCCCTTCTCCCTCTTCTCCTCTCTCCTATCCTCTTCTCTTCCCTCATCTTTGTTTTATCACTCACCCCCTTTTCTCTCCTCCTCTCCCCTTCTCTTTCTCCTTATCGCTCTCCTCCTCTCTCGTTTCGTCTCTCCTCCTCTATCTCTCTCTCGCTCCTTCTCTCTCCCATTCTCTATCTCTACCCTCCCTTCTCTATCTCGTTCCCTTCCCTAGTCCCTCTTCTCCACCTTTCCTTCTCTATCCCCTTCTTCATTCTCTCGCTCTCCCGTTCAATCTCTCCTCCTCTCTCCTTCTTCTTCTTCTTCTTTTCTTCTCTCTCCCCCCTCTTCTCCCTCTCTTCCTCTCCTCCGCTCTCTCTACTTCTCCTCTCTCTCCTCTTGTCCTCCGTCTCCTCCCGTCCCCTCCCTCTTCTCCTTCTCCCTCTCTCTCCTTCTCCTCTTATCCCTCCGTCTCCTCTCATTCCCTCTCTAGTGTCCTTTTTTCTCTCACCGTCCCTTCTTTATCTTGTCATCTCCCTCTCGTTCACCTCCCTCTATCCTCTCTCCTTCTCCCTCTTCTCATCTCTCTCTCCTCTTATCTTTCCTCTCCTCTTTCCCCATCTCTATCTCCCTCTTATCCGTCTCCTTCTTATACCTCTCCCCCACTCACTCCTTCTACTCCTCTCGCACTCTCTCCCATCTCCTCCCTCCTCTCTCTTCCCTTCTATCCCTCCTCCCTCTCCTCTTCCTTATTCTCTCCTCTCTCCCTATCCATATCCCGCTTCTCTCTTCTCTGTCTCTATCCTTCTCTCTGTCTCTCCCTTCTCCTTGTCTTCTCTACCTCCCTCTCCTCTCCTTCTCTCCTCTTCTCCCTCTTCCCTCCTCTCTCCTCTCTCATTGTCATTATCGTTCCCCCTTCTAATTTTCTCTCTCCTTCTCTGTCTTTCTCTCTCTTCTCTCCCTCCCTCTCTCTTTATCTCTCTCTACTCTCTCCTTCTTCTTCTCTCCTTTCTCTCGCTTCTCCTTTTCTCCCTCTCAATCTCTCTCCTCTCCCTTCTCTCTCTCCGTCTCTTCCTTCTATCTGTATCTATCACACTACCTCTCTACCCCTCTCTCTTCTCTCCTTTACCTCTCTCCTTCTCTCCCACTCTTCCCTCTTCTCCCTCTCCTCATCTCTACCTCCCTCGTATTCCCTCTCCTTCTCCTCTCCCTTCCTTCTTATCCCTCTCTCCTTATCCTTCTTTCCTCTTCTTCCCTCTCCCCCTCTTCCTATCCTTCTCTATCCTCCTCTTTCCCTTCTCCTCCTCTCTCTCTCGGTCTCTCTCCTTCTATCCCACTCCTTCTCCCCTTATCTCTTCTCCCTCTCCCCTCTACTTCCCCTCTCTCCCTTCTCTCTCTTCCTCTTCTCTCCTCCTTCCCTCTCTTCTCTACCTCTCTCGTTCCCTCTGTCCCGCCTCTTCCCTCTTCTCCTTCATTCCCTATCTCCCTCTTATCCTCCTCTCCACTCCCTCCTTCTCTCGCTCTCTCTCTTCCTTCTTCTTTGTCCTCTCTCCTTGTTCCTCTACTTCTCCCGCTTCTCCTTTTCTCTCCTTTTCCCTTCTTTGTCCTCTCTTCCTTCTCCTCCTCTCTCCTCTACTCTATTCTCCTCCCATCTCCCTCTTCCTCCTCTCTATACTCTTCTTATCATCTTTTCTCCACTCTCATCTCTGCCTTCTCTACCATCTCTCATTCTCGCTCTCCGTCTCTCTTCTCTCTCCCTCCCCTCTCTCTTTTCTTCTCCCTCTCCTCTCTTCTCTACCTCTCCCCTCCTCGTCCCTCTTCTCCTTCTCTTCGTCTACTTCTTCTCCCCCTCTCCTTCTTCTCTCCGCCCTCTCCCTCTTGCCCCTCTCTCTTTCCCTCTCTCTCCTCATCTCGCATTCTCTCTCGTTCTCCCTCTTATCCACTTTCTCTTCTCCTTCTCACTCGTTCCCTCTCCTCTTATCCTCTCTCCTTCTCTCTTCTTCTACTCTCTCCCTCTCCTTCTCTCGCTCGCTTCTCCTTTTCCCCTCTCCTCCCTCCCTTCTCTCTCTACTCTCCCTTCTCTACCTCCTCTCTCCTTCTCTATCTCTCTACCCTTCTCTATCTCCTCTTCTCTCGTTTCCTCTCTCCTTCCCTATTCTCCTTCTCTCTTCCCTCTTTTCCTTTCTCTCTCCTCTTCCCTCTTCTCCTTCTATATCTCCCTCTTACCCTCTCCTTCTCTCGTTATCCTTACATGGAGAGAAGGAAGGAAGGAAGAGAGGAGCGAGAGGGGGAGAAGGAGAAGAAGAGAGAGGACAACGAGAAGGGAAGGAGAGGAGCGGAGGGAAGATGAGAAGGATGGGGAACACCTTCTCTCTCTATCTCCTCCTTCCCTTCATTGCTCCTCTTCTCGTTCTCTCTCTCCGTTCTCCTCTCCCCTTCTCCCTCTTCTCCTCTCTCCTATCCTCTTCTCTTCCCTCATCTTTGTTTTATCACTCACCCCCTTTTCTCTCCTCCTCTCCCCTTCTCTTTCTCCTTATCGCTCTCCTCCTCTCTCGTTTCGTCTCTCCTCCTCTATCTCTCTCTCGCTCCTTCTCTCTCCCATTCTCTATCTCTACCCTCCCTTCTCTATATCGTTCCCTTCCCTAGTCCCTCTTCTCCACCTTTCCTTCTCTATCCCCTTCTTCATTCTCTCGCTCTCCCGTTCAATCTCTCCTCCTCTCTCCTTCTTCTTCTTCTTTTTCTTCTCTCTCCCCCCTCTTCTCCCTCTCTTCCTCTCCTCCGCTCTCTCTACTTCTCCTCTCTCTCCTCTTGTCCTCCGTCTCCTCCCGTCCCCTCCCTCTTCTCCTTCTCCCTCTCTCTCCTTCTCCTCTTATCCCTCCGTCTCCTCTCATTCCCTCTCTAGTGTCCTTTTTTCTCTCACCGTCCCTTCTTTATCTTGTCATCTCCCTCTCGTTCACCTCCCTCTATCCTCTCTCCTTCTCCCTCTTCTCATCTCTCTCTCCTCTTATCTTTCCTCTCCTCTTTCCCCATCTCTATCTCCCTCTTATCCGTCTCCTTCTTATACCTCTCCCCCACTCACTCCTTCTACTCCTCTCGCACTCTCTCCCATCTCCTCCCTCCTCTCTCTTCCCTTCTATCCCTCCTCCCTCTCCTCTTCCTTATTCTCTCCTCTCTCCC
>CAVMKL010000090.1:0-18063 GCA_963682175.1 Triglochin maritima | reverse complement strand
TGCTCCCCCTATGGATGTGCATAGTTTTTGATCAATTTTATGCCAAATTCCAAGTTACCCCCTTAATTATCTCTCCCCCTTTGACATCCATCAAAAATAATAATTATTTAAGACTTTAAGCATAGAATTTGGATGTCTTGTAATGAAGTTGCTCCCCCTAAATTTTGCACTTCATTACTCTAATAAAAAGTATAACATTTAAGCTCCCCCTATCAATAAGGCTAAATGGAAACAATGAGTATGATGAAATTAAGTTGATTTAAGTTTCAACTTAAGCCTTATTCTAACATCCATTTAAAAAATTTGACATTTAAAATCAATGAATGTGGTAAATGATTTGCAATGAATAGGGTTAAATGATTTTCAATGAATTGAATTATATGATATGTCAATTAAGCATATGAAAGTAGATTAGAGCTAATTTTTAACATGAATTGTATAGATAAGAATTGATACCAATGTTGAATTCGAATTTAGCTCCAATCTCATTTGGTGATGCAACCGGACTTGAATTTGACTCTTGAGCTCACCCGGTCACCACCAATCTCCTCCTCAAGCTCCTATAAGAGTAGATTTGGGTACCCAAACAACTTTGGGTCCTTGAACATTAGCTTTTGGGATCCAAACCATTTTGGTTTTGGGTGCCCACACACTTGAGGAACTATGGTTAATGAACATATGCTTACCATTTAGAGTAGTGTGAGATACATGGTTTTTCAATTTAAAATTGTAACCTAAACCATGTTTTTGCAAAGATTGCCTTTGACTACCTAATAGCATGTTAAGCATATGAGTTCCATCAGTGAATCTTTCTAAATCTTTTCTTAATTGCAAGTTAGAAGCTTGAAGATTTAGTTGATCACAATCTATAGGTGTTGCTCTTAATTTATCAAGATTTGATGCATTCTTTTCAAATTTAGCAATCACCTCATTCTTCTCATTTATGCATGTATCAATTTGGCTTTGGAGATCTTTGATTAACTTTCTAGCATTCTTGTTTTTATCACATATGATCTCATATTGTTTAACTAAATCATGGAATGCATTTTGAAGTTCATCATAAGAATAAGTTTCTTCTTTAGAACATGAACTATCACTAGCATATGATTTAGATGAGCAAGAATGTGATCTACTAGAGTAAGAGTTAGAGGATACCTCACTTCCTTCATCTTGAATTGCCATGTAGCACATATGTGCATATTCCTTTGTTGATGAAGGTGTGGTTGATTTGGATGACGATGAAGACGATGAATCGTCCCAAGTAGCCTTGTGAGCTTCCAACCTCTTCTCTTTTCTCTTACTTTTCTCCTTTTCTTTTCTCCTCTCCCTTCTCTCCTTTTTCTTCTCCCCTTCTCTCCTCTCATTTTCACTCTCCTCCCTCTCTTTTTCTTTTTCTCTTTTCTCACTTCTTCTACCTCTTCTTTCATTCTTTTCTCCCTTATCTCTCTTGAGGTATTTGAAGAAGTCTTTGGCTAAGACCTCAATGTCCTCTTCTTCCACTCTCCTTGGCTCATCAAGGTTTGCATGTAATGCCAAGGTGGATATCTTCTTGGTGGCTTCCTTCTCCTTCCGATGATTGATTTGAAGTTCATAAGCCATCAAGTTTCCAATTAATTCCTCCATTTTGAGTTGGGAAAGATCGTGTGCTTCTTCAATTGCAACCACTTTATCTTCCCAATCGTGGCTTAACGACCGGAGGAATTTCCTTGTCATCTCTCCTTCATTTAATCTTCTTCCAAGAACCAAAAGAGAGTTAGTGATATCGGTGAAGCGAGTGTTCATTTCGCTTATGTTCTCACCGATTTGCATAGAAAAAATCTCATATTTATGCATGAGGAGACTAATGCGTGTTTCCTTAGTTTTACTATCCCCCTCATGGTGCATTTGAAGTCTATGCCATATCTCATGTGCACTAACACACCCTCTAATCCTATTATATTCACCCTCATTTAGCCCACAATATAGAATGTTCATGATTTTTGAGTTCATCTCAATTTCTTTCATTTTGGGCCTAGTGAGTGAATCTAATTCATCTTCATTTGGTGGTGTGTATGGATTTTGTAGAAACATCCAATACTTAAGGTCATTAGAAATTAGGAAAATCTTCATCCTATTCTTCCAATAATCATAATTTGACCCATTAAGCAAAGGAGGTCTAGTGGTGCATAATCCTTCTACATGATTAGATGTGCTAGCCATGCTAAAAATACGATTAAGTATAGAATTTAGCTAACAAGGCTCTGATACCAAATGTAGGATCGTGTGGGTTATGGGTTCACTAATCACCTTTTTAATCTAATCACCTACTTGTTTAAGCAATCGATATGCGCAGCGGAAATTTAAAACAAAACAAGCAAGTGTAGGAAATATGCAAACCACAAGAAGTCGGGTCGATTTTTATAGAGGTTCGGCACCCCACCCGGGTCCTAATCCTCTCTTGCAAGCTCCGCTCGGATCACCGAGCTCCGCCTACGACTTCACTATCCGCTCCCCGTTCCGGGCCGGGAGACAACGCCTTACAACCGTCAAACTCGCGAACAACCCTCGCCGAGCTTGGAATCTTCTTCTCACAATCCGAGAAGGATGCTTCGGGCTTTCACCGGAGCCTTTACTTTCTTTGACAACAATTGTAACCTTGAGTGGAACAACACTCTCTAAACTTTGAGCACACTTGAGTAGGATGAAGGAATTGATCACTAAGTGTGTGAGGTTTGAAGCTTTGAGTGTTTTGATTTCTCTCTAATGTTTGGGGCAAGTTTGTAGTGGGAGAGTTGTGTTAAAATGTGTTTTACAACTCTATTTATAAGCATTAGAGAGAATAGATCCGTTGGGACAAGATTTGATTGGATTTTGTGCAAAGCACACAAAGCAGAAAATTCGGGCTGCAAATCTGTCCAGAAACGGTCGACCGAAAAGTGGAACGGTCGACCGAACGCTTGGGTTTGATAAGGATACGGTCGACCGAAATATGAATAGATCGACCGAACACTTAAGTCTATTAAGAAAACGGTCGACCGAACAGGGTTACCGGTCGACCGAATAAGCGTTTCGGTAGAGGGAAAACTGGATCGGTCGAACGAAATCGTATCGACCGATAGCAGGGAATTCTTGACAAGGTTAAACGGTCGACCGAACTTGGCACATGGTTCGACCGTTTGGTTAAGTATATGGAGGTGTATATAGTTTTAATACGAATACGACCGTTGGGCATATACGACAAGAATAACGGTCGGAACAGTAAGTTCAAACGGTCGACCGAAAGATATGGTGCGGTCGACCGAAACTAGGCAGGAAAACACAAATTGGATTACTTGATCATCCGGTCGACCGAACGGCATGTTGCGGTCGACCGAATGTGGGCAGACAGTTAGGGTTCAGGTTTTGTGTTTTTCCGGTCTAAGTTTGGGTGATCTATTGAAGTCCAAATAATGTGAAATTTCGTGTGTGACTTCTATAGGGAACCTATTGTGTATGTGATTGGTTTTTAACTCTTGTATGCTCAATTTACACATGTTCCTAAGACTCAAAATAAATGAACATTACATGTCTTCGATTTAGCTTTAATTTCATGTCTTGACTTCATTTCCTTCTTTCTTGAGTCTTGATCACCTGTAGAGGTTAGCACAATACAATATACATGCAATGCAATATGTGTGCTACTCTACATCATCATAATTAAGATTAGGTTAATTAAATCATCAAAACATAGATTAAGGCCAAAAAGCCAACAAAAGGTGCATCATGTGGCTTAAGGGCCACATGACAAAAAGATAAGGTACAATCTTGTGCCAAATCAAAATCAAGATGGTTCATGTTATCATTAATTTGGATCGAATCATGCACCAAGTGATTGTGAATTGAAACCCCAAGTCTCTCAAACTGACTAGGAGTATGACTTTGACAGATTATGCTTTGAATTTGGGGATGGGGTGGGGGTTCGATATTACAATTTGAACCCTCATGTTAACAAGAAAGGTCACCCTCCTCACGTTCACTTAATTGTTGTGTCATCTGACTCACTTGCATTTTCATTTTTTGCAATGAATTCAAATTGCACTTCAACAAATTTTGAGTGGTTTCCGTGAACGTTTGGAGGGTTTGTTCTAAGGAATCTAGTCTGGGGTCAGTTGTGAGGCTCAAGTCAGAATTTCGGAAATTGTGGGATTGGGTGTTGATGGCCCAAGAATGAGTCCAATGATTGGTAGTTGGGTGTTGGTAGAATTGAGGGTATTCAAGAGGAGGATACTGGGGTGGACATGAAGGTTGATACCTAGGATTTCTAAAGTTTCCCCCTGAAAAAGTATTCCCTGGGTAAGACGTGAATGTGTATGGGTCATGATGAGTACTTGGGGGAAAAACATCATCATATTCGGGTTCAAGGGGAACGTACGAACGCTCTTTGAACACTTGACTACTTAAACCACTCTGGTCATCTGAGATGGCTTCTAGAACCACCGATCCAGTCATACCCTCTCCCGCACACATGAAAGAGGCCCTCGTTTCTTGTAATGACTCAGTTTGTTGACCAACATATGATCCAACACAATTAGATGATGATCTAGCTGTCGGATATTACCCTAATCAGGAGACTGGTCCACCACACAAGTCTCCTATCCACTTCGTCCCCTGTCTAGTAGCAAAACTAAAAGGAAAATGTAAGAAAAACCAACCGAAATGGTGGAAACAACAACGACTATGACCAACTCCTCAGCAACGACGCCTAACCGATAAGTAAAAGAAAATTTTGGAAGAGGCTTCATGACCAGTTGGGAGAAGGATTCAGTGGAATGATTTTTACATAGTCGACATGTGAACTAAATTCAAGGTCTTCGCAAAATAGAAGTCAATTATAGTGGAAAGGAACTCTACAATGTGAAAAAACTTCAAATAATTCAAAACAATGGATATGTTGTGGAATGACGTGATATGAAATGCTTCCCATCACAGAACCAGCTATTGTATTTTTTGCCAAGCATTGAAACTTCTAATTACAACTTCAGAGGAAAGTGGTTCTTGACCTAGCAATGTGATTCGACGTGCGCTTAAATTATGTTGTGGAATTTAAGATAGAAACTTAAAATCCAAATCATGAACATGGGGTTATTTCTTACATTCTCCGAGATACATTTCAAGTCATAATTCTTACCTTCTTACATTCAAGTCATAGGAAATTGTTATTTAATTTATGAAGATCGATAACCAACTGGGTGATCCAATTTTTGCTATGATGCAGAACATAAAATTAATATTAATTAGGTCAAACAATTATTGTTATATAATATTGTGTCTGCACACTTCAAAATTCAATGTCTTCGCAATATACAAGTCAATTATAAATGGGAGGGACTCTTGGATGTGATAAAATTTCAACCAATTCAAAACAATGGATTATTGTTTTGAATTCTTTGAAACAATAATGCAAAGATAATTTAAAAATAACAAACGAGGTGGTCCCATTTTGGTTAGGATTTAAAATATAAAAATAATGTTAATTCGAACACATAATTATTGTTATATATTATGGTGTCGGCAGACTTATAAATTCAAGGTCTTTGAAAAATAGAAGTCAATTATAGAGGAAAGGAACTCTACGATTTGAATAAACTTTAAATAATTCAAAACTTCAGAACACGCATTAGACCTTGAATTTCTTTTGTCTTAAATTCAAGGTCTTCGCAATATACAAGTTAATTATAAATTCTATCACATCGTACAATCCCTTTCGTTTATAATTAACTTGTATATTGCGATGACCTTGAATTTTAAAGTCTACCAACACAATATATATAACAATAATTGTTTGGTCGAATTAATATTATTTTTATCTTCTGCATCCTAACCAAAATGGGATTACCACGTTTGTTATTGGTCTTCATAAATTAAATAATAATTTCCTATGACTTCAATGTAAGAAGGTAAGAATTATGACTTGAAACATATCTTGGAGAATGTACTAAATAACCCCATATTCATGATTTGAATTTTAAGTTTCTATATAAAATCCACAACATAATAAAAGCACACGTCGGATCGCATTGCTAGGTCAAGAATCAATTTTCTCTGAAGTTGTATTCAAAAGTTTCAATGCTTGGCCAAAAATACAATAGACGGTTCTATGATGGGAAGTTTTTCGTATCACGTGATACCACAACAGATCCATTCGGAATTATTTGAAGTTTGTTCACATGGTAAAGTTACTTTCCTCAATAATTGCTTTCTATTTTGCGAAGACTTTGAATTTTTAAGTCTCCCGACACGATATTATATAATAATATTGTTTGTTCGAATTAACATTATTTTTATATTTTACATCCTAACCAAAGTGGGACCACGTACTCCGTTGGTTATCTTTCTTCTGCAATTAGATAACAATTTCCCTCGAATACAAATGAAAGCCATTGTATTGAAAAGTCTCCTCATATCAGATTGTGTACATCTATAAATTGTACAATCTTTGACGAATCATTATAGACGAATGCTTGTTGCTTCCAATTCGATTTGTAAGGTCATTATAGACTACTGCCAAGGCAAACATCTTGTAAGCCTTCTAGTTTTGCTCGCTATTTTTTTGCTCCTCAACTTATAGTTCCTGTCATAGAGTATATTAAAACAAATATTACCAAGTAATTTCCATTGTTTATTTACTTTTCAAAAAAAAGTTATTTCTTTGATTCCATTTGATTTTGTATTCTCGTTTGCCCATTGGTTTCCACTCTTAGCACCAATTTCGTAAAGTATTTGTATTTAGGACTTGTATGTTTTGGTAAAATTGTTATTTTTGTAATTAGAAGAATTTGTTTTAATTACTGAGTGAATTGCGGATCTACTTATTGTTGATACAATTTGAAATATAATCATGTAATACAGTGGGTTAAAAATGTCGAATAAATATTTCGGCAGAATCCAGATTGAGCCAACGTACAACTTCATGTTTAGAGAAACAAATAAACGAACTATAATGATAAAAAACGACCTTACAAATCGAGCCGTCGAATTCCGACTTGGCTTTGAGAAAATATCGCCCCCACGTACCACTACGATGGGTTTGACACTTTTCTCCTAAGATAGAACAGTTCCTTCGTCGAACGGGGACACACCGGAGTCAACGAACCTCGAAAGCAATGCGGAACCTCGCAAGATCTGACCGTCGAAGAATTGGAGCAGAAAAATTGCCAGAGAGAGATGATTTTCTTTAGGAGAAAGAGATTAAAAATGTGTATCATGGGAAACCTGAACGTGATATATATATATATATATATTTGTAACCGCGAAGGACTTAAATGCAATAAGCAATTAACTCAAGGACAAAAAAGATAAAACTATCACCCTGAGACTAAAACCTCTAATTTCCCCAAATCCCATGTTGTCTCGTCTCGCCACAGACGGGAGATAATCATATTGGTCAACTAAGTTGATATTCGCTTCCATCATACCATATTTTCTCATATTTTGTTTTCAATTACATCCACGCTTGTTTGTTTGTCTGTTTTTGTACAATAATACTTTTGGCCTTCAAAGCTACTAAGCTTCATTTTGTAGAATTGAGATATAAAAACAGAAAACGTACTTTATGATGTTTTTGTTATTATAATATGACAACTGAAATTGTTTGTAGGAACCGTTCGTGATTAATGGCTAAAAGATTCCCGTGGGATAGTACAATTCTTATGGTTGGACGTACAGGTGTTGGAAAAAGTGCTACAGGAAATTCCATTGTTGGTAGGAATGTTTTCAAGTCTTGTTTGGGTGCTGGAGGGGTGACAGAGAGTTGTGCAACTGCAAAAGTTTCTAATAATAATAGAATCACTTTTCAAGTCATTGACACTCCAGGCAAGCACATCTTTAATTAAGCTCTATTACTTCAGCATGTTATATTCTATAAATATTTCAAAATATCAACATGGACAAATAGCAAAGCTAATATAGAACTTGAATAATTTGAAACTTTAAGCAACTCATCATCTTCATTCACGTTTATATTTACATGTAATGTTCCCACATGTAGGACTTTTCGATCTTTCGGAGAAGCAACAACAAGAAGGAAAACAGGTCCAAGAGATCATTAAATGTATTGAATTGACAAAACATGGAATTGATGTATTGGTTCTTGTTTACTCAATTACGTCTCGGTTTTCAGTGGAAGAATCTATTATGTTTCAGTGGCTGAAAAACTTTTTTGGGAAGAAAGTCATGGATCATTTGGTTATAGTATTCACAGGAGGAGATGAACTTAGACTACAGGAAAAAAGTTTTGATGAATATTTAGATTCCAATACCCCCATCGGTTTGCAGGTATATTTGGGTGTTAATCTCCAATTTAATGATTCTCTTGAACTATTTGTACAACATTCGTTTCATTTGGAAGTATGGTTAGTAAATATTTTACTCAATGAGAGAAATGAAAATGCGGGGCATGTTTTGTGAAAGAAGACGAAAACATGGGGACGAAAATAGCAAATCACACAAACACATTGGTATGATACTATGATGCAATTAATTTTCGTGCAAATTGCAATATTCAACACATAGTGTGTGAGTTATTACAACAAAACCAATCAATGCAACATAACAAATATGCTTATATCCACTTAGACTAGCTATTAACCATTGGATTACAGTCTAACCGTCCGAATTAAGCAACCTAATTGGAAAATGCCATAAAGATAGAAATGTTAGAATAAGACTTGAGCTCATTTTATAAAATTGAGGCCTATAGTTTATGACAATTAAATTCAAAATTCTACCGTTGCATTGAATTTGATATATAAACTAAACTTATGTTTCAAAATTCAAGTGATTCTGAAACATATTATTTGTTATATCATGTTATATCAATAGTTCCTAATGTTACTAACTTTTCATCCAGAATATTCTCAGAACCTGTGGTCGTGAGAAAATGATGCCTTTTGATAATAGAGCTACAGATCCTGTTGAAAAACAGAATCAAGTTGATAAGTTTTTTTCAATTGTTGAAAACGTGATGGCCGACAATGAAGGGGTACCCTACTCCACTGATATCTTCAAGGGACACAAGAAGGAACAGGTAAACATGCTTGTTTCTCCTTTAGAGACACGTATAGTATTTCTTCTTCCTAATTATCTTAATGGAGCATATGTACTTTTCTTTGTTCATAGAAAGCTTTACTGTTTAATACATGGAAGGAAAAGACACAAGACAAGAATATGTGTTTTTCACTCAACACTCATTTCTTGAGAAACCAATGATTTCGCTACCAATAATGTTTTTATCCACGCGTTATGTTTCATGCAAAAACATAGTTTCAAAACAAAGAATTCTCATTGGTTTTTAGCTTTAAAATTATGTTTTTGAAAACAAAATTTCAAGACATTTGATAACCCTAACCTTACCGAAATGAATAAACATTAGAAAGCTATTTTTAAATTAATCTACTGTACCACTCCTAATTGAAACCTCAAATATGTGAATGAGACTATTGGGATTATGCGACTGAGGATATGGATGCATGTGTGATGCGACCCCCAACCGCATAAATCTCTCTTAATGGTAAAATTCAAACCATATCGATAGTCTGATTTGATTGGAATTTGAGTCTGATTGTTATCAAACCCCACTCAAAAGTCAATCAGATCTAACATCCAATTTGATCTGATCTGACTTTTACCGTTAAGTTAGATTTATGAGTATTCTAGGCAAAAAAAACGGAAAAATAAAAGATTAATGGTTAAGATATAAAATCTAGCGATATTTAAATGTTAACTTTAAAAGTTCACAGGGTTTTAAGTGATTTTAGCTCATTTTATGAAAGGGTTATATGAAACTTACCATGTTTTTACGTCTTTACCATTTTAGTTTCTTGTAGTGTTTTTTTACAATTTTTTAGTAAGTGATCAGTAAAACCAAGCCGCATCTTACAAAATGTTATTGTTGCTACCTCTTCATACTTCAGATTGAGAAGAAACTAAGAAAGGATGCGGAGTTGCTATTAAAACAACTAGAAGAGGAAACGGCCAAACATGCTAAAGAGATCGCCACATTGAAACAACTAGAAGAGGAAAAGGCCGAACATGCTGCTGAGATCGCCCGATTGAAACAACTTGAAATAGAAAGGGCATCGAAACAACTAGAAAATGAACAGGCCAAACATGATGATGAGATCAGACTATTAAAACAACTAGAAAAGGTAAAGGTCGAACATGCTGAGACCGTCCGAAAATTACTAGAAATGGAAAATGCCGGGAGAATATTGGAGCTAGAAAAATATAATAAAGACCTTTCAGATGCGGCAGACAAAATGAAGAAAGAACAAGATGAAAAATGGTGTACCATCCTATGATGATGATCCATGCCAACCAGGATGTGCGTACTGCTTTTATAAATACATATGTCACTGTGCTGAGCTTGTCCCTCATATTGTCTGCCTAGTACGTTGGATGAGGTCACCCTTTGTGTTGTTTTCATAGCCTTGTTTGTTTTTCAATAACTGTAACAGAGTGGCAACTGTTCAAATCAACTATGCGAAGCCTTTATTAACACCATGGATCACTCTCCTGGGAGATCAGTTATCTCTTTTTTTGAGGAATTCGATTGGAAATAAAATCATTGATGTGTCAGAGCAGAAGTTGAATGGCAGAGTTCAACATCAATTCCCATTTCTCCCTTTTCACTCTTTCGCTTTGAAGTGTCTACCCACATATTTTATAGTATGCCCAAAACAACACCAATTCAAAGCATTGTTCAGTACATACAAAAAATAATTAGTGGAATTAGCAAAAATGCGATTGTTGGCTCAATCCAAATTGACCACACAAAGGCTCTACAAAGAATATTCCGATTAAGGTTTCGTATACCGAGGTGGTTTACAACTCTTAATTGGAGATCATAGTCATTGTGACGAGCATTATTTCAGTCACCGTGATCCAAAAGTTGATTACCTTTACAGAAAGGAGAAATATCCGCGTTGTATTTAGAATTTAGATGACGGGAAGATGCCCAATCGTCTATTCATAGGGTGATATTTATTTAGGATTATTTCGTGGCAGACACCCATCTTTCCACTAATCACATCCCAAAATTGTTTTAGTCTGAGAAACAAGCTTTGCATTTTGAGTTCTAAAATACCCAACCACCTTTCTCTCCTGAAATTGGTGGGAAATGTTTGTGCATAATATAGATGAAATAATATATTGATAGTCGCTAATTATGACATGAATTTCACAATTTCTGTTTATTCTTTGTGCATGCATGCACAAAAACCATGCACAACAACCTCTATCGTTGACCTTCCAGGCATGAAACTAATTTATCTCTAACAAACGTTTCTTTCCTTAGACGGTGCTCAATTACTCTTGTCAACAGTTTCATAGTATAACACAAGAGCTTGATACCTTTATAGTTAGTGAAACTTTGAATATCTCCTTTATTCTTATAAATTGGCACCCAAGTACTCATTCTCCAATCATTTTGTATTTTATTTTCTCAAAGATACTATTAAACAATCTAGTTAACCATGTTACGACTCTATCCCCAAGACATTTCCATACCTCAATCGTGATAAGGTCTTGTTCTAAGGCCTTACCAACTTTCATCATGTTTAAGGCTTGCATAATCTCAGCTTCACTTATCCTCCGTACAAATCGTCTATTAGATTCCTCAACTATGCGAAGCAATTAACACCATGGATCACTCTCCTGTGAGATCAGTTTTCTCTTTTTTGAGGAATTCAATTGGAAATAAATTCATTCATGTGTCAGAGCAGCAGTTGAATGGCAGAGTTCAGCATCAATTCCAATTTCGCCCTTTTCACTCTTTCACTTTGAAGTGTCTCCCCACATATTTTATAACATGCCCAAAACAACACCAAATCGAAGCATTGTTCAGTACATACAAATAATAATTAGCGGAATTAACAAAAATGCGATTGTATGGCACAATACAAATTGACCACACAAAGGCTCTACAAAGGATATTCCAATCAAGGTTTCGTATACTGAGGTGGTTTACAACTCTTAATTGGAGATCATAGTCATTGTGACGAGCATTATTTCAGTCACCGTGATCCAAAAGTTGATTACCTTTAAAGAAAGGAGAAATATCCGCGTTGTATTTAGAATTTAGATGACGGGAAGATGCCCAATCTTCTATTCATAGGGTGATATTTATTTAGGATTATTTCATGGGAGACACCCATCTTTCCACTAATCACATCCCAAAATTGTTTTAGCCTGAGAACAAGCTTTGCATTTTGAGTTCTATAATACCCAACCACCTTTCGCTCCTGAAATTGGTGGGAAATGTTTGTGGATAATTTAGATGAATCAATATATTGATAGTCTCTAAATATGACATGAATTTCACATTTTCTGTTTTATTCTATGTGCATGCATGCACAACAACCACGACCAAGATTGTGTATTCCACATGATATATGTTGGAATTGTTTGTGCAGATTCGTGAACTGATATACTTATAGTCGTTGATCATGACATTAGTTTCATATCCTTTAGTTTCTTTATAAAGAAAATAGAGAATGACAAAAAATTTCATGAGCATTTTGATGTACAGACTCCAAAAATAGTAGCATTAACTGAAACTAAGAAAACCAAGTGACAAGTAAACACAGTTGCATTAACATCTCCACGACTCTAGTTTTCTCTTCGCACCTATCCTACTATCGTCAATTGGTACTACATCATCTGCAAACCTCGTACACCATGGAACCTCACATTGTATGTCTTTTGTCACCTCGTTCATCACTAAAGCAAAGAGATATGGACTTAAAGATGACCCCTGATGAAGTCCATTAATCTTAATCGGAAAAACCTTAGTTACACCATCACAAATTATAATTCTAGTTTCAACTCCCTCGTACATTTCTTTAACCAAGTCACATATTTTGTTAATACTTTCTTCTTCTCTAGGGCCCACCACATAACACTTTTGGAACTCTATCATATGCCTTCTCCAAATAAAAAAAACCATGCTTAAATCTTTCTTTTGTTCCCTATACCTCTCCATAAGTTGTCTAATGAGAAATATGGCCTCTATCGTTGACCTTCCAGGCATGAAACCAATTTATCTCTAACACACGTCTCTTTCCTTAGACGGTGCTCAATTACTCTCGCCCACAATTTCATAGTATAACACATGAGCTTGATACCTTTATAGTTAGTGAAACTTTGAATATCTCCTTTATTCTAATAAATTGGCACCCAAGTACTCATTCTCCAATCATTTGGTATTTATTTTTCTCAAAGATACTATTCAAAAAATTAGTTAAACATGTTACGACTCTATGCCCAACACATTTCTACACCTCAATCGGGATAAGGTCTGGTCCTAAAGCCTTTCCAACTTTCATCATGTTTAAGGCTTGCTTAATCTAACCTTCACCTATCCTCCGTACAAATCGTCTATTAGATTCCTCAACTGTATCCTCCACATTGAAAGTGTCGCTATCCTTTTCTCCATTGAACAACTTATCAAAATACCCTCTCCACATTTCTTTGATATCCTCTGCCTTAACTAAAATGTTATTAATATCATCTTCAATGCATTTAACTAGATTAAGGTCTCTAGTTTTCTTCTCTCTTATTTTAGCCAACTTATATATTCCAACATCGCCCTTCTATGATCCCAACTTTTTGTATAAGTTCTCGTAAACAACTCCTCTAGCCTCTCTTACTGAATTCTTAGCTTTTCTATTAGCCAACTTATATTCTTCTAATTTATTTTTATTTTTATCTTTAAACCATCTCCTATAACACTCTTTCTTAGTTTTAATTGTCTGTTGTACCTCTCTCGAATCAAGTCTACCTCCTCTACTCGCCCCACAAACCTCATTAGCCACTCTTCGAATGTAAGATGACATGCCCTCCCACATACTATTAGCCTCTCCTACAACATCCCAAGGTCCCTCAGTCATAAGCCTATCCCTAAATCAAACACATCATTCACCTTTAAGATTCCACCACTTAATTTTCACATCTTTATTAAACTTGTTTCGTACAACACCGATACAAAAGTGAAAGTCAACTACTACCAATTTATGTTGAGTTACCACACTCTCTAGGTATTACCTTACAATCTATACCAGACCCTCGATCATCTTTTCGAGTAAGAACAAAATCAAACTGACTCCGGTGTTGACCACTACAAAAAGTAACTAAATGAGATTCACTTTTCCTAAAGAAAGTATTTGCTACCATGACGTCATATGCTACAGAGAAATTCAGAAAATCTTCTCCTTCTTGGTTCCTAACACCATACCCAAAACCTCCATGGATACATTCAAACCCTCCGTTATCTTTACCAACGTGGCCATTAAAATCTCCTCCAATACAAAGTTTCTTTCTACTAGGGATCCCTCTCACCATAATGTCAAAGTCCTCCCAAAACTGTTTTTTCACTGTTTCACTCATACTTACTTGTGGGGGCATAGGCACTAATGACATTCAAAACTAGTTTTCCGATAACTAACTTAATCAAAATTATTCGATCCCCTTGCCTTTTAACCTCTACTACCTCCTCTCTTAGGCTCTTATCTACTAAGATCCCTACCCATTCTTGTTTCTATCTTTTCCACTATACTATAGCTTAAACCCTGTTTTGTCGACCTCTTTAGCTTTTTCACCTACCTATTTGGTCTCTTGAACACAAAGAATATTTACTTTCTCTTGTTGATCACATCCACTAACTCTCTCAACTTCCCTGTTAAAGACCCAACATTCCAACTAACCTATGCGTATCCTACTATCCTTGATGCATTGCATACATTGCATCATATGTCTTTCATTTAGATCACTTTTACATCAATAAATGCTACTAAGGTATGTGTTTAGTCTTATTTACAGAATACCGGGAACGGAATGCAATTTACCCATATCCCGAGCATAAACGCGTGCGGAAGACTCATTTCTATCATAAAGACCAAGCTCAAGATTATCGGGTTTTAAGTGGAAATGTTTCCAAGCATAAAAGCATTCAAAACCTAATTACAAAAAGAACAAGGACTTGAGCACAAAAGTAGCCGGGGACTTGATTGCAAAAAGACAAGCACCTAATTGCAATTTGCGAGTTATTATGGAGAAAATCTAAAGAAAAATCAATGTAGTTCTTCAAACATATAAAGGAATTAATCCGGAGCTCAAAAGAATGGAAAAAATCAATCCAGACGCGCAAAGGAGGATCAAATCATACCATAAACTACCAGCAAAAACCCGGATTAAATCAGAGAAGATTGTGCGGCGAAATCGCCGCATATCACATATATTGTGCGGTGGAAACGCTGCCCCCTCAGCGATCTGTGTGCTCCAATTTTGTCCAGTCGTGTATGAACACGTGTACTCTCCAATTCTATACTTAGGTCTCTTGTAACAACTATAAATAGACCCGAGAACGATGTTAGAAGGGTCCTTAGTCTTTGGTTGTAGTTTTTATTCTGTTTATCTTGTGCGCGATCTAAGTATTTGGATTTGTGTTTCAGGAAACAACAGAGTGCGCGGAGAAATTCGGGCACATTTGGAGCTAAACGAGCGGCGAAATCGCCGCACCTAAAGAAGAACTTGCGGCGAATCCGCCCACACACCTGGAGCTTCTGGGCTTCAAATTTTTCTGGGACGCGACTCATCTCTGGGTGAACGCGCAGAGCATCTGAAATTTTGAGAGCGGGCGGTGAACCCGACTGAGCATTGCATAAGGTAACCTTTGCCTCTTTTCCTCGTAATTTCTATTTTCAGAAAATTTCCTTTTCGTAGAACTGCATGTGTAGGGTAAAAAAATTCCATAAATTGCAATAATTCAACTCTGACCTAAAAATTGGCAAAACTAGAAGAACTTAGTGCATGCATCATCTAGTGTTTTGTATGCATTATTCTTGCTAAATTCTTGCAAATTAATTCTTGTTGAAGAGTGTTGGACGCAAGGTACGTATCGCAGTTTTTATCGAATGCATTTAAGCATATAATCTAGTTTGCATACAACCTTGAAATTGCCCCCCTCTAAAGACCATTGTTTGACTATCTTTGCTAGATCTAAGTTAAACTATCTTAAGGGCAACTCCGTAGGCAAAGATACAGTGGGGATTTCATCACCCTTCCGTAGCCCACAAATCACAATCCTAAAGTGTCACCCAAGCCTTAAATTAAAATCAATTAGACATTGACCCCTAAGGACTCAGACTCATTTAAGGAGAAGAATTGGTTTGACTTGCTATGACCTGAAGCCGATTGAATTTAATTTGGTGTCTAGAAAGTGTTTTTGTGTTGACGTAAGTCTTCCAAGCGAACTGGTTGTCTAATTGGCACCGACTCTGTCGGAAGCGCCCCCACTAGCTATACACGGCCTGGCCAAGTTGGTTTGATTAGTGAGGGAGGTGAATCAAGCAAATCAATTCGACTCAACCAGTTAGGAGTCGTCTAGATCTAAGCGACACTAGGTCTAGGATTGTTTGAACCGTGCTTTCTTTGGATTTTCTGACCAACCCTCTTTCTATCTTTAGAGTTAGGTTTCCCTTCTCATCTGAGTCTTCTTTCTCTTCTCACCTAAATCCTCTAGATTAGGATTCCTTTCTCATCTTTCCCCATTCTATTGTTTGTTTCCCTTTTGAAAAAAAAAACAAATAAAAAAAAATAAAAAATAAAACGAAAATATAAAAAAAAATTGTAATTAATTCTTGAAATTAAATTTGGAATTTAAATTCCGAATTTGAATTCAAAAATTGATTCAACCCGGTGCACTCAGATTTGGATTCGGGACTTGAGTAATCGACTCTCACGAGTTCATCTAGATTCTAGTCTCGAACTTAGCCCCAATCCACCTGTTGCACCACCTCACCCGGATCCAATGGGTGAGAACGTAGTGGACCCGCCTGTTGCACAACCTATAACTCTGAGGGATCGATGCTATCCAGCGATGGCTGCTCAGCCATCGTGCATCGTTATGCCCACCATACCGGGTCGCGACTTCGAACTTAAGGCACAATACATGAGTATGTTGCCTAAGTTCACCTCTAGGGAAGACTCATATCTCTTCCTTAGAGAATTTGAGGAAATCTGCTCTCTTATGCAATACCAGCATATCCCTGAGGAGGCAGTGCGTCTGAAATTCGTGCCTCTAGCACTGAAGGACGACGCTAAGAAATGGCTATATAGTCTAGCCGAAAGATCCATTAGAAGTTGGGCTGAATTTGTTCAAGTTTTCCTAAAAAAATATTTCCCAAACCATAAGACTATGAGGATTAGGAATGAAATTGTTGCATTCGTTCAGTCTGAGAGCGAGCCGTTCTATTCCTATCTAGAAAGATTCAAAAGTGTTCTGACCCAATGCCCTCATCATGGAATTCCAAGATGGCAATTATGCCAAATTATTTATGAGGGATTGACACGCACATCTAGGGTTATGGTAGAATCCGTAAGCCAAGGGAACTTTATGTCAAAAATGAAAATGATGCCTCAACTTTTCTTGAGGAATTAGCTGAAAACAGTATGCAATGTGACAATGCTAGAACACCGCTTAACCCAAGTATTGGATCTAGAATAGCAAGTCAACCCAAACCAGGTGTCTTAGCTGTAGATGCCAATATAGCGGCTGAAGCAAAACTAGCTACCCTTATGCGCAGAATGGAAAGTTTAGAGCTACGAACCCAAAACCGAGTGACTCAAGCCTCGTCTATCCCTTGCTCTAGATGTGGTCAAACAGGTCATGTACTGGAGGATTGTGCGGAATGGACCAAGTTAATGCCATGTATAACCATGCTAGAAATGACCCATACGCATCAACCTATAACTCGGGTTGGCGTAATAATTCCAATTTCTCATCAAACCAACAGGGTCAACCTCCTAGACAACAACCAAACCCGTATAATCAAAATAATACATCATCTGGGATTAGTAACAATAACGATCATGAGGTTAGGTTGACAAGCTTGGAAAAATTGATGAAAACCTTTATCCAAACAACCAACCAGACCTTCCAAAGGCTTGAGACACAAGTCAGCCAACTAGCACAAATAGTAGGTGAAAGAGAAAAGAGTCGGCTTCCAAGTCAACCTGAGGTGAACCCTAGATCTAACAATTCATATCAAT